>OY735211.1:9583857-9688857 GCA_963457665.1 Thysanoteuthis rhombus | reverse complement strand
CATGATGCTAGAATGCTCGATAACGACTGGACATCATGATCCTAACACAGATCCCCGGGAATAGAATGCAAAATTGTGACTGACAGAAAATATGGTGGCGTTATGAACTTATGTTTGGTGAGTATTGGCCCCCTGTCAGGGGACTTTTGGAGATGGTCTATGGTCTGATGATGGATACTGAAAGGCCGTAGTCGCTGATTATGTTGATGATAATGAGTGTCGAATAATCCCTGAACGTTAATAATAATAATAATAATAATAATAATAACAACAACAATAATAATAATAATAATAATAATAATAATAACAACAATAATAATAATAATAATAATAATAATAATAATAAATCCAGGGTTGTGCCAGTTATAGTAGGCGCACTTGGAACTGTCCCGAAGACACTGAGGGTGAGACTGGAGGAGATCAGGATAAGGGGAAGGATTGAGACTGTACAGACCACAGCACTGCTAGGAACTGTGCAGATACTGAGGAAAGTGTTAGAAATATAAAGACTGCAACGTTAAATGTTAATAGTAACCCAACAGAGGAAGGGAAATGAAAGCGGAAATGTGAGCCGCAGGACTGACATGATGGGTGGGGGAGGGAGGAGATGTTGGCTTAAGACCTGAGGAGACTTATTGTCACTCAGCCTTCAGCAATGACCACCAGGCAACCGGTGTGAAACTGTAAACCACAGTATTACTGTGACCTATGAGCACTAGGAGAGAAGGGCTGGAGACTTGAGGAGACTTGCTCTCAGTCAAACTCCAGCAGATACCACCAGGCAACTGGTGTACCACCAGGCAACTGATGTGGGATAGCAAATAATAATAATAATAATAATAATAATAATAACACCAGGCAACTGGTGTGAGATTCCAAATAATAATAATAATAATAATAATAATAATAATAATAAATAAATAAATTAATAAATAAATGAATGAATAAATAATAAATAAATAAATGGTGCTGGAGGTACGAACCACAACGCTGCTGTGATATGTGAGGAAGGTAGAGGACAGCAGGAGACCTGAGGAGATTTACCGTCACTCAGCATTCAGTGATAACCACCGGGCAACTGGCATGAAACTATTAAATCACTGCCCCTGCTGTGGATTGTGAATGTGTGATGAGACGTACTGGAGACTGGAAGAGACTTGCTGTCACTCAGTCTCCAGCGATGACCACTGGGCACCCGGCGTGAAAATGCAAAAGAAATGTTAATATTACCACTGATAATCTAAAACATTTCACCCAAAACAGGAAGGAAGTGGAAACGGTTATACGAACAGTAAGGCTATTCAGACAAGATATCGGAATAGTGTTTAGTACTGAAAATTGTACACTGCTGATGTTGCACGGAAGGGATAACAGAAACAACAGAAAGAATCGTATTACCCAACCAGGAAAGCATCGGGGCACTCAGTGAGGGAGAAAACTTTAGATACAAAAGGAACTTGGAAGTACACACAACCAAGCAGAACGAGATGAATGAAAAAGTAACCAAAGATTACCTCAAAAGAACAAGATAACTATTGGAAACCAAAGTCTGCAACGGAAACCCGATCAAAGGGATAAATACATGGACAGTTTCCATCGTGCGATACCGGAGAGAGAGAGAGGGGGGGAGAGAGAGGGGGGAGAGAGAGAGGGGGAGAGAGAGAGAGAGTCAGAAACATAGACAACAGAACAAGAAAACTAATTACAATTCATAAAAGAGACGATGTTTACAGACTGTATATAGAAAAACGAGATAGAAAGAGAACTTATTAGCATCAGTGTTTGCTTAAACTCAGCCATAAAGGGATCAGCGTTATAATCTAGAAAAAGTAAGGGTGCATCAATTAGACATTGACCGCGATTGGCGATGTAAAAGTCAGTAAATGTAAGCATTTTAGATATCAGACCAAAGAACATGCAGATCCGACAGTACTGACATGGCTACACAAAAGAAACTTAGAAGGAAAAAACCAAATTGCTCGTTATAGCGATCCAAAACAACACCAAAAGAACTAACTATGTAAAAGCTTAAATACAGCAAGTGCCACCCCTGTGAGGAAAAGAATGAGACCCTAAACCACATAACCAAGTGGATGTAATTAACTTGAGAAGAGAGAGTTTAAACACAGACACGATGGAGTAGCAACAGTGATACACTGAGAACAGAGTAAACGAATAGGATTCAACCATACGGAAAAGTGGTACCAGCACTAACCGGATATAGCCCTGGAAAATTGAAACCACGAGTTACTCTGGGATTTTGACATCCAAATGGACCATCCCACCCGAATGAGAGTACTGGACCTAGTAATTCTGGACAAGAAGAGTAAAACCTGCCTAATAATTGACATGTCCGTACCCGCAGACCATAGAGGAAAGACAGTGGGAAAATACCAGGAGGAACTTGCGATAAAAAGGAGGATCATGTCTGTGCAGACCACAGCACTGCGAGAATGGCTAGGATAGAGAGGAAACTGCAAAAAATATGAGATCCGCGACTCCAGCTATTAACAGTCGCCTAACTGAGGAGGGGGAAAGGAAAAGTGAAAACATAAAAAAGCTCCCCAAAAGTGATGGAAGTACCAACCACAGCACCTCTGTGATAGGTGAAGGAGGGATGAAATGAGAGGAAGACTGGAGACTTAACTGTCGCTCAGCCTTCTGCAATAACCACCGACCAACTTGTGTGAAACTGTGGACCACAATACTGCTGTGGACAATAAGAGTGTGGAGAAGAAGGCTGGAGACTTGAGGAGACTTGCTATCACTCAGTATTCAGTGATAACCATCCGGCAACTGGTGTGAAAATGCAAATGCAAATGCAGATAAATAATAATAATAATAATAATAATAATAATAATAATAATAATAATAATAATAATAGTAATGATTTTTATTTCTTATTTTACCTCTGAATTTGAATCTGACTGACGAAAATATAAATCATATTGAAAAATGCCAGTGTTACTATGTCATATTTATAAAAAATACTACCAAATTAGGTGTTGATATCAATAGCAATGACAATGACAACTCTCACTCTCTCTCTCTCTTTCTCTCTCTCTCTCTCTCACACACACACAATCAAACGCACACACACAAAAGAGAAATAACTGAAAAAAATGTAAAGCTATAGTTTCGTGAGTCAGGCAGAAATTTGTTATTTTATTACGGCAGGCTGCTCAATAAAAGTACAGTGCAATTCAAACAGCCACCTTTTGAGCAAGAATTGCCCTTATATACCTAAATGTACTGACACTTCATACCAACTCACTTCTGAACCTCACACAAATTAGCAGATCACTGGAAGGGAATGTCAAAACTTTAAACAAAGTTGTATAAAGGTCAGTATCATTATTACAATTTTACTAACTGAAAATAGATCCTTTCAGATGAGAACAAATAAACTCCTCCTGCAAAGAATCACCTGGTTTCAATATATATTACAAACCAGAGGGCTATGAACTCTACTGCTTATCTCTTGAGATGAGAACAATTGAGTGGAATGAAATCTCTTCTGAACATTTCGCCGAAGGGTTCAATTTCGACATTTCTCAATCAAAAGTAAACAAGTGCCTTAGCAAATATCAGTCTTTTCAGACTTCGTTCTAAACACGCCATGTCCTAGCGGTCCCTGCCTTAAAATTTCAACATCAATAGGCTATTTTAACATCAACTTTTGTATTTTTGATTTTTTTTTCGATAAACATCTCCCCTTTTTACCTATTCTTTGATGTGAACAGTGGCCAGAAAACCTTGACTAAAAGTGAACAAAAAATAACTCAGAAAGATGGCATGCAAATACTCTCAGTAGACTAGTAACGCCGTTTTTTGTTCCCGAGAAAAACTCTCAAATCACTGTACATTCTTTTCTGTCTCTCCACCTGCTTGTCTGGTGTGTCTGAAAAAACATTTCTTTGATTTTGTTTTACTTAAATCCTGTTGTTTTTTTAAAAAATAAACAGGACAGAAAGTGTTCTGAATCTCACAATGGTGGCTTTGGCTACGAAGTCATAGCTTTTATTACTTATGAGAACTGATAGTTATTTTTAGATTTTACTGATCGTACCCAATGTCTGAGTGGTTTACGTAATCTGTTCATGTAAAATAAAAATAAAAGACACCACTTTGTACAGGTGTCTCGATGTGTATATGGATGGGGAGGCTATAGGGTTAAATGCATAGAATAACCAAAAGAAAAGCGGAACAGTTTTGAACCTGATAGGCCTATATCAATGATTTCAAAGATAAAATTTATCAGGGAACCCATTCAAAAACAACTTTCTATTCCCATTTATATATATATATATATATATATATATATATATATATATATATATATATATATATATATATATATATACGTGTGTGTGTGGGGGGGGCAGTAAACTGTCTATCTGAGGAACTGAATGAAGCGAAACAGCGGAATACCATCGTCATAAACAATATGTATGTATTCAATCGATACATCGTCTCTGCTATATGTTGGAACAAGGATTTTCAGAATAATATACAAGATTTGCGGTATATATTTAACACACACATACACACACACACACACATACACACACACACACACATATATATACATATATATATATATATATATACACAAAGTACGAATAATTAGTACAATGTAATGCAATATTTGATGTGTGATCTTTTTTCAGAAAGTGCTCGATACATTCAACATCAAACATTTGGTTGAGTTAGAGTAGAACTTGAAATATGATTAAATAAAGGATTTGCTGAATAAACACATTTATGTTTCTATCCTGTTTAGGCTCCCTCAGGCAAAAGAGTCGATTAATTTGGATCCCCATTTAGAACATCATTTGGTTCATGTCTATTTTTTAACGTTGAAAACTTCTTATTTTATTTATAAATATTTTCTTTTTCTTTTCCCCTGTGGAGATATATTACCGTGTAGTTGTCATAAATTAACAGGGGAGCTGTTTATACTTATCAGTGTGTTGTCGATCTCTCAGCTCTTTGTGGTATATTTCATCTCAGGAAGTATTTTACACTCACTTGTATCTGCTCTTCAGTATTAGGGTTGACTTTTCAAGTGACTCATGCTTCTCTTTATATTTTACGTTTGGTAAGTCTTTATTTATCTAAGATAATTATGAAAACGTGATTGGGTTGTTCTTCTTGTGGCTTAGGGTATAAAAATGTCAATAGTAATGATGCTACTATTATTATTGACAATACCAAGAAGAATAAGATAGCTATGATTGATAAATTTTGTATACCTGTAAGTGGGGTATTAAATAACTTTTTTCATTGAGCTATGACGGTATTTTAACACGATTCAATTTTTAATCTTCATTGTATTTTTTTTTCATTCATTGGAAAGAGTCAGACTTTCAAATTTTTCATTTTGGCATACGTAACATTGAGTTTCAATATTTTGGCAAATGTGTGTTTATTTTGATATATTCCATTTGGCTGTGGGTGTGAAGTAAGTTCCCTGTAAGATGTTGACAGTGATGTATTGTTTTTGCATTTGTCGTTTGTAGAGGATGATGAATGGCTTGCTAATTTAAGTTCAATAGATACACATACAAAACATTTCGCTTCTAAGGGTTTATCTTGGGTTGATATACAATATTTGATTCGAGGCATTTGTTGTGCAAAAGGCATCTGTTCCTGTTCGTACAATTACAATCTGGCTCATTTATATTCTCTCCGATTGCATAATTCTTAGCATCCGTCGATGGAAATTGACTTTCCACAGGATTCACCAGACATCTTCACTATTAGTCACATGGAGCCATTACTTTCTGAACATGTCTAATTAGTCATACCATCTTATATTTTGCCACGTACATACCTACACTTTCGCATATGATCGTTTGGGGTACACATTTGGGATCATGATGCACAGCAGTTGTCTGATAATCTTGCAACATAGACGGCACATTACCATTTGAGTTCTCATTAAATTCTATGATATCTTTGACTCCAATTTTATTCTAATAGACTGTGCTGTCTTATGACTTCTCCATGTGATATTGAGCACGATTCTCACATGTAAGTGGTTCTCTGTTGGAGTGCTGATCATTTGGTCAAGTTCCATATTTCAGCTGTATAGGTGACTATTAGTCGTATACTCTCCTCTTTTTTTAGGACTACCGGTTATTTTTGTTGAAAATCAAGAATGTCTTTAAATCTTAAAATAAAATTATCAATTTTTTCAGGCCACGTTGAATCAACATACTATCGATATCTCAAATTGATTTCCTGTTGGAAGCATTCACGAAAGCCTACATAGTTTTAAACACATGAAGGAGATTTTATGCATGTTTCCACCTTCTGATTATTTCAGAAGTTTAGCAATCTATTGCATCAGGTCGAAATTTCGACTGTTCTTTGGACATGTATAATAGGACGTTTTCAACATCACCGTTCGCTGTGTCCCCGAAGGTCTCAGCGGGATTCATTGATAGCTCCTTGATTCTGAACGGAATCAAGGTCAGGTGAATTACCTGCCCTTTGCAACCTGCGCAGAGATCTCAATTCTGCTCACATGATCCGTTTCCCCATCAATTAATCAGTCATCAAACACGAAAAACGAGGTAAATATTCATGCTTCAGCACAGCGTATTATGGTGTGCAAAATTCACGTCCAAAATGCCAGAATATATCAGCTAAACCACGTCTACAGTCGTCAATACAATAAGAAAAAATATCAGGTTGGTGACAAAATAATTACAGTTTTGGTTATTTGAAACGTTGGAGCTTATATGAAGTATTTTTCTTATTTAAAATGAGTGAAATTTATTTGAGCTGAAAGTTTCATCTTCACTATTTATCATTGGGTATTTTAGAGTCCAGTTGAGGATTTATGTTGGATGAGTTCACATTGGGATTAAAGCGGCTGGAATGAATACCAACATTTTATTTGGTTCAGCTCAATATTGGTTCCATTGGTCGCAAACGAGAGTCTCAAAGAGTCTGACGAAATCCGATTAAGGGGGTATCATTGGGAAAGACCAATGCAAAACAACTCAGGAGATTATAGAATGAAGCATTCAACAGTTGTTTGACATTTGCACCAAAATGGAAAAGCGAGGAAGCTCAAGGTGTTGTGCAAAAACCCTGAATGTGAAGCAAAGAAAAAAAAGAAAGAAAAGAAACATGAAACTAACAAGAACGCTCTGCAAATGACCGTGTAGAAACTGAACGAATAAGCCAAGGAAATTTCACCTCACCCACCTTACTCACTAGACCTTTATCCGACCAACTACCGCACTTTCAAGCATTTCAACCACTTCCTGTAGGGGAAGGTCCTCAACATCAAGACAGCTAAAAGCACCTTTGATTAATTCTTTGATTCTACGAACCCTAAATTTTGTATCTCCGGAATAGATCGACTCGATTCTAGTTTGCAAAACTGTGTACATTCTGAGGGTGCTTATTTTGATTGATATTTTTTCATTATAAGCTAAATTATGCTGCTTTAAAGTTGATTGTAAAGCACTGCAATTATTGTTGCACCAACCAAATGATATGCATACGCTTTGCAGAGTAAAACTTCAAAGTCCCAAAAGAATATGAGACATCTTTTTCAGTACCTTGATTTATCACAACTAACATAGTCGATTCCCAGAGATCATGTGCAAGATTGTGCCTGCCAGAAAATTAGATGGTGTGACGATATGGATTAGATAGAAAAATATTGTCTCTGCCATGCTTGTAAGTGAATTCGGAAAATCGTGGGGAAGGGCTATATTCAACATTAAACATTAAAAAGTAGATGATGAGGGATCATAACTTGATCTGTTTATTTATTGGGCATATACCTTGCTACAACAGAGTTAACTGGCTTCAAATTTTTGCATTTTATATTTTATTTCATTTGGAAGCATTCTTAATGTGGTATTTCTTTTAATACTTTTTCAGATGACTTTTTTAGAATCGAAAGCAACATTTTCACTTTTGGCTACCATATGCTGTGATATCTTTGCTCGTTGCCGACATTAAAGTGGTCAGGATACAGATCTCAAAAATATGCTTTTGCTATGCATATAGATATATATGTGTGCGAGGTATTGTAACAGTTAGCGGTAAGGACAGATATGGCCGGATCGGGTTCGAAATTCGTTTTGGCTGCAGACGTTCAAAGAAAAAAGAAGCAAAAGTCTACTTCTCGCTGCGTACTATCAGTTACCCCAAATATAACCATCTTTATGCTTCGATGGTTGATACAGAATATAGTGAGTGAATGGACCCTTATGAAAACAACTCCTCCATAACTTCGTTTCCTAGAATGCAGTTGCGACCAAACCTCTGAAAGAATAATATGGGAAAAAAAAAATTCCATGGAATCAGCATAATTTGCAGCATTTTAGCGTCTGTTGTTCGACAATGATAGACCTTCGCCATACCTCTCTATTAGGATATTTTCGGAGCCAATACTTTCTGATCTTTTCTTGTTGTCATGCCATCTCATATTTTGTCGACCACATTTTCACATATGATCTCTAGTAATCGTAATGTCAAGCAGTTGCACATCATATTTTGCCACTCACATTTTTGCATATGATATCCCGAAATCTACGAGTCGTAATGTCAAGCGGTTGTCCAACATTTTTACAATATTGCCCGCCAATTGTCATCTACATTTATTATGGTTTCTATGATATTTCTGTCACTTGTATTGTTGTCTAATGTACTGTACTGTCTTGTGATCTCTCCACGTGATGTTGACTATGATTCTGTTTTGTGCACGTTGCATAGTTCTCAGCTTGTGGGGAGGCTTGGTCAATGTAAACAATCCAAACGGAAAGAGAATAAAGCTACAACTTGTACATTAGGAGATATGACAGGCCTTTGGCCAGCAGCGGACTTGACATGGCTGATGATGTTGCCATGGCTCGGCTCAATAGGCTAAGCATACATTTCATAATAGCAAGCTTACTTTTGAACACCATATATATATATATATATATATATATATATATATATATATATATATATATGATAAATTATATTTTCTTTGTGCATCGACTTGATGATAGCAATTACCGTCACACAACTAATGTATCAACGGACAGAAAGTTTTAGAAAATGATATAAATCCTACTCAATGAAAGCGTTATTCAAATGTTTGTGTTTTTTTTTTGCTATTTTTGTTTCACGCTTTTTTGTTGAATTAAAAAAACGTATTTGGCAGCATTAGAGTTAAAGGGTTCGGCCGCCGTATTTATCTGCCGTATATGTTCTCGGTTTCGAGCGGTTTGAAATGTCAGTAAGTAATTTCATGCAACAGCTGCAACGTAAATATTTGACAACTGATACGCAGCTCCAGTTCAAAACAAACACTGCTTGTTGCCTGAAAGAATGTGCCTTGAAATTAATGCATATCTTTTTATTTGCTCAACTTTTTTCAAGACAGCTTATGGCTCTCAATAAGAGACGGGGAATAAAAAGAAGCATATCGAGTAGACGGAAAAGAATAGTAGAAATAATCATGATACGCTCTATTGCGACAGAAATAAAATGTACCTATCAAAAAAGATGAAAATACATAAAAGAATGGATTATACTTCACCAGATAATATATAGAATCCTGCTCAGTAGAGCTTGAATTATATTTTCAACTGACGCAACAGATAATTGTGTTTAGAAGTGTCTGACTGACCCATATATATATATATATATATATATATATATATATATATATATATATATATATATATATATATATAGAGAGAGAGAGAGAGAGAGAGAGAGAGACTAAGATGTTATGGATAATAGTTAGACTGCTTTAAATTTGGTATAAAGGAAACTTTAAAAAAATTCTTTTCGGGGCTGAGTCAATTACGTCTGCGCTTTAACAATTACGTCTGTGCTTTGCTCTGCAAACCTACCCCGGAATGGATGACAAAAATCACGATGAATTTGATATAGAAGGATGCTAATGAAGGGACAGTAGCAAGTAATTATAGGCCTATAACTTGCATGCATTTGATCTGAAAAATCGGATCTGGACAACCTCCCAAATGAAAAGGATTACGGGCTAAAAATTAGGGGGTCGTTGCACGAAAACAACTCAACTCTCTCAGTGTTGGATATTATTTTCCAGGGGCAAGATGAGACATCACGACTGGTGGTCTTTTTGAATATGAGTAGAGTGCAGCACCAGTCTATACTTTCGTTCAAAATCAGATTTGTTTGTATCATATGTAGGTCTTCTCTGAGTAACATTTTCTAGGTTGGACTGCCTGATAGGGCTAAAGGCCTCAAGTGACCTACTGTCTACCCATAGTTGTGGGTTGGGAGTTAAAAATATAATGATTAGCTAAAAGGAAGAAGAGAACACTGGAAAATCCTAAACTAGACAATACCACCATGTTCATTGAAAGAAGTAGATCAGCAGTTTCTATTATGTTGGCAATTCCCACTTGTTACCCCTTCAGAATTTTGTTTTGTATGCATTTTGGCTCATTGAGCCGATATCCTCACTTAGGCAACGGGTGTTTTACCCTCATATTTGCAATTAATCGATTGATTGAATCACAATATTATGTTTGTTTGATCAGATTTCGGTTATTATCTTTAATCGTCTCAATTGAAAACTGTAAAACTGTCATTAAACATGGATTTCTGCAGATGTTTTGCTTGTTTTACTGAATAACTGATGCATGTATGTGTATATGAATCCAGTGTGCGTACAGGCCGCCCGAGTGGAGTGAAAGAGCTGTACATCTAAACAGTTCCTCCTTACGATTTCGGGGTATCAGTCAGCTGACTTTTGCTGGGATCGAGACCATGAATGATCTTGCCAGAAGTTGACACAAAGCTGACCTAAACATTGAAACGAACATAACATTATCTCTCTTGAATACAATTGTACACGCACGCCCTTGTGATCCAAATATACAAAGCTCCATCGATATACTTATATTAATGACATACAAATGTCCATTTTCATCCATGTATACATAAGTAATTACACATGTTTTTGTATATATATATACAGAATTTTTTTAATGATTCATTACAAATTGTACGTTCTGTTTTACTTATCAGGAGATTTTTTTCATCCAAACATACAGAAAGTTTATCTCTTAGGTCAGAAATTATCAAGCTTTTTCAATATTGATGGTATCTTAACTCTTTTTTCCCCATTTAATTCAAATTGGTTTATTTACGTGGTGAATTTATTTTTTACTTATGTTTAGTATCAGCTTGGGTCACTGAATGATCACTTAAACGTGCTCTTATATTTTTGCTTCTTGAATAAGGGTCAACGCGTAACCTCCTTTACTACCTTTGTATGTCCTGTATGTATAAGTTTAGGTCATTGGATGCTTGCCCCTTTTCGTTTAGTTAATGGTTGTTTGGTTACTGATTCAATTACGGCACTGGTTGCCTACGATGGAGATGTATTTTACCATCCTACTTTTCACGTTTGATATTTTTGTAAAACACACTTTTAGTGTCTATAATACACACTTACCTCCGATTTTGAGTTTAAAAGCTTATTTATATTCTTATGTGTCACTAATTTCAATTTTTCCTCTAGACACGATTCATATCTTGAGTTTAGACTCTTACATCTTTTAGCCTTTTTTTTTCACTAATCTTCTGTTGATTACCGGGATTTCATATTTTACCAAATTAATAATTGATTGAGAGTGTTGTCATCTTGCGTCTATATTCTCAATTGAAAGAGGCTATACGATTGGCAAGTCTAGCCCCAAACTCAGGTTTAGTGATTCCATGATATACTTTCTCGTCTTTGGGGTTTTCTCATGTCGGAATCTTTTTGACAAATTAGTTGAGGAAAAAATAATCGTGTTATGAAACAAATAGATAAGAAGACAACCGAAACATAAAAAGAAAAAAAAGTATTGCAACCGTACGAAACCTAGGGAATGCGTCCAACAAAAATAATGTCTAATCAAAAGTATTGTATGAACGGCAAAGACATCGACATTCCGTTGAATATTCCAAATTAGATATGACAATAGAAGAATTAAAACACTATTATAATTAACATCTAAAAACATCTGACTCTTCTCGATCCTTCCCCATCAATTACATAGCTGACCACTAAGCAGCTAGGTCAGGTTGACAAATAACTTAACGGTGTGGACATGCCCCCAAAATAAGTACATGGAATAGGAATATTTGAATGGGTTGAAAAGCATATCGCCTAACCGTTCATCTGATAATCTTTTTTGAGTGAAACAGAATGTACAATCTGTGGAAAACCATTAGACAATATCGGTACTCATTTTATAACTGCTCTACTGATAGTATCGAGAACAATTTTCAAGTCAAATGTATATAATACAATATTATTATTATTATTATTATCATCATCATCATCATCATCATCATCATCATCATCATCATCATCATCATCATTATATATGAAACATCTGCAAATGGTCAATTCATATCCAACAGAATATGATAATCATTAAGATTGTCTTATGGACATTTATTCTTTTTCGGCAACAAGCGGCCTTATATCGTGTAAATAAATAAAGACATGAGCATTGAGCAGGGATTTACCCCTCTCACACCTGGGAAGGAGATTCATACACAGGCTCTGCTAAATGCATTCCCGTACTTTTGCTTTGCCATGAAAGTGGCGTTGGCTTAGTCGCAAAGCCTTCTTATAATGCTGATTCAAAGGTGGATGTGGGTTTTGGACGTCTACTCCTTCAATTATTCACGCTATTTGAGGCTACTGGATTTGCTACCGAGAAAAAATCGGTGTCGAGCGAAAATAAGTTCCAACAAAATGTCTTGAAATAAAATAATCACACACAAACACAAACGCACAAACAAACATGCACAGACACCCTTGCGCATTCTCTACAGTTCAAATATATAAATATATCTAAATATATATATAAATATAAACGGGGGTACACACACATGTGCACATTCCTATGGTCGCTTACGGTCTAGGCAAGTGTTTTCCCGTTGCAATCCGTAGGTCACTTACGTCTCATTTATTCATATTATTTCCAGACATTTCTCGAGGGCGTAAGCGGTCCTCCAGAAGCCAACTATAGCCTTTAAGAGATCACCTTACGACCTGAGAGCAGTCAATCCTCATAAAATATGATTTGTCTTCTTTCGGAAGTTTATTTTTTCACTATTTCATCATCTGGAAACGAAAAGAAACTCTGTGCACATGCGATGTGCGTGTGTTTGAAAGAGGAAGAAAGAAACGGACATTGTTTAAATCTGTATTGATTTATGTCTTTCAAAGCATCCGTACGTAAGTCTTGGGCAATATTTCACAATCGTTTCAAACTGCTCAAATGCTAATTTGTCGCCAGTCGAGTGGACAAGAACTAAGAAAATTCACATTAATCATGAATAGATTTCATGATTTGCAGAGGCTCAAAGCGATACGGACGTCCAAAAATATCAGCCTTGCAAAGCTTGAACGCCGTGCAAAATCGTAGAAGAGAATTTCTTCGTAATATGAGCGGGAATTGTCCTTATAAAACTCTGACTATTTCATAGGGATTAGTTACCGGGGAAGAGAAGAGGGGGATCAAGAGGTGAGAATGGTTGTTGAATCAATGCTGATATTGTCTGCTTAAAAAAGCGGAAAAGAGATCGCTGCTCTAATCCTTTAATAAAAAAAGAAAATATATTTTTTCTTTTGAAGATTTTGTTTCTTGTTTGGTTTTTAAATTTCCGTTCTTTGATTACATTACTTCAGTTAAGTGATGTCTATTTAGAGTTCTTCTTCTAATTTTTTTGCTATTAGAGACTGTTAACGAAAACTGCCATCAAAACTATCGACATAAGTCCCTCAAGTTCTCCAAGTGGGTCTAGTATGTATATATGTATCACGCACACAGATCGCACTAATGGACTCAGGTGTCTACTCCTTTTTTTGTGTACAAAGACAGAAATTGTCTATATTGAAGGTTACCTCTGCGTGATGGATTTTTAGTGTTGGATTTAATTTGCAATATTAGTTTATGCTAAACTAATCCTTTCTTTTTCATCGAGCAGCATCCATGTTTGTTCTTTCAAAGTTGAGATTTTTTCAGTGATCACTGCCCAACAAAAGTCAAGAGATGTGATTAATTCATTGATCACCTTTTTTTCCAATCTTGTAATTAATATTGGTATGCTGCCTGAAAACCTCGGTCATGTGATGGGCATCTCTAAAGTAACTAACCAGACATGCTTCTTGTATTTTTGCTTCGGAAGATGTGATATAATGATTCTATTGATAGGACGAGACTGAACGTAGATCTAATAGACGAGGGCAAGGGGGAAGGGCAAAGATGGTGAGAGGAAGGGAGAGATGAAAACAAAGGAGAAGAAAGGGAGTTTGAATGTAAAATGATGGAAGTTATGAAAAAACTCAACGCGCAAAAAAAAATCAAAAGAAAATGAACGGGTAGACGTAAGCGATAAACGGGGGAGAATAGGATTAAAGTGAAAATACTACAAAAGATTTTTTGAGAATCACAAATTGGAAAAAGAGACTGAAAAAAAGCAGAGAAAAGAAAAAGAAAGAAGGAATAATTATTGATAGAAATAAAGAAAAAAACAGGATGAAAGAGAAGAGAACTTCATATCAAATAGGAGGAATAACACTACTTTTGAATGAAAGAAAACATAAAAGAAAAGATGATTCATAAGTAAAAGTGAAACAAACGTACACAGAAAGAAGAATTAAACATACAGCAAGTATATCAAATGAATAAAAGAAGAAAATATAATAGAATGAAACAAAAAAGAAGAAATAAGACGGAACACAATGTTTAAGTAAAGTGAAAAAGGGTTAGAAAGAAAGTACAAAATACAAAACTGAACGCATATTCTTTAACCATAAAGAGATTTGTTCAACGACACACAAAAAAGATCTTCACCTAATGAAATAACGGAGAATGTTAAGGCTAAAGAAATTAAGGACCACGTATGGAGGAATGCAAAGAAGTTCAGGATGCAAGAAAGAAGGAGGTGAGTAATTCCAGAATGAAAGAATGATGTTAAAAAATTCCCTCGAAAGGAAAAAATAGGATATAAGCTTACATAAAATAAAAGAAAAAGAAGGAAATCAATCCTGAGAATGAACAGACAGGGTAAAACACAAAAAGAGACGTGAAATCCGCAAAAAAAGATATACATAAATATGAAAACTGGCAGCTTCGCGAGAAGAGAAAAAGAAGAAAGAGATTTTTTGGAAGAGAAAAGAAGACTGAATGAAGGGACAATAAAGTCAGGGAAAACAGAGGGAAATGAAGAATGAACACAAGAATAGATTGAAGAATAAAGCAACAACGTGGGAAAAAGGAGAATAAACGAATGATAAAAGTCACCTGAAGATAAAAAACCATACACAATATAAATGAATATAAACATGGCAAAAAGAAAGACCTCAGCCATAAGGGATTCATTCGGAAAGCCCAAGATTCCAATTAAGCAAATAATTTCCTTAGAGTGCCAATAATAGCAGGAGTATAGTCGTTGTCTGCACCGGTAATGCGTTCTTGGAATGACGAGAACAGATTCGCTGATACACAATTGACCAAGCGGAGCGGCTAAACATCTTCCAGGCAGATTTAGCCTGTATTCATGTCTGCATTGGAGAATTTCTCAATTTTCATTTAGACGTTTTCAACATAGACGTTAGTCAACAATTCTACGTACGGGAAATGATTATATGTAAAGACCAGATTTAAATGGGGTTACGGCGTTTGTAAGGAATTAAATTGTCTGGAGAGAAAGTGGTTGAAAGACGTTACACATCGTTCAAAACAAAAGAAGAAAAACTGTTATCTCAATAAGATGGGGAATAAGAGAGGGTGTGAGAGAGGGAGAGAGGGAGAGAGTGTGTTGACGAAGATAGAAAGAATCGATAGAGAAAATGGGTAAAGAAAGAGGGATATCTTTTACTTTTACGTCACACTGTAACATATAGTTCACGAGATAGAAGAAAAAGATAGTACAAGAAAGAGAGAAGAAAAGAAAGAGAGCAGACTGTTTACATTTATTTATGACTTGTTCATTTTGAAATGAATTTTGGCTGATATTCTTCGATTTTTTTATCCAATGATTTTCCATTTCAACGCCGATTGATTTGAAAAAGATAGTTTTATTACAGACCAAATATTGACAAGTGTATTCGAATACTTCCCAAAATAACAGTTTTTTAACAGTATCCTCTTTCCCGTTTTATCCTGCTTCTGCTGACAGCTAAGTAAGGTCATCATTTGTCCAAAACAGTGATATTGAAACGGATCCAGGAAGGGAGATCTATAAGTCTGTAGCCTGATGCATAGTTATAAGCTGAATATGATCCAAAATTCCCTCTTTTTGAAGTATGTTTTCCGTGTCTAATATTCAGCACCGAATCAAGAGCAGTGATATGGAAGGGATTATTTTGGAAACCAATTATTTGTTTTGGAAAGATTATTGAGGATTTCCGTCTTCATTTTGGTTCACTTTACCAACTCATTGTTTCGACCATCGTACGTTAAGGCTGTTTTTCAGGTGATGAATGGGTCTATTTTTTTTATCATCAGGACAGAAAGAAGCCAAAAAAAAAAAAAAGAAAAAGTGGGCTTGAAGATTAACAGAACAAAAAACAAAAGTCCAACGATAAACTTCCTCAAAACACAACGAGCATAAGGGAAAGACATTCTAGAAGAAGCTGACAAATATGCTTATCAAAGACGAGGAATAAATTTATAAAAAGAGCATGACTGCTGGATAAAATGATGCATAATAATTGGCAGGTAATCTTTTCATATGTATTCAGACATTGCTCGATTTACAAATTTTCGAATATTAAGATATTCCCCAAGTAATTACGGTCATATCAATTAAAAGTACATCAGAATACATAACCAAACGTTCTCCTACAAAAATACACGACTTGACCGAACCTAACCATTTCATACGTACATATTACATATGAAAATGACCAGTTTCCTATGCTGTACTATTGTTTGTGTTATTGGTCAATTATTTTTGATATTTGAATTAACTGTATACCTATGAACAAAAAAAACAAAAAAAAAACGAAATGTTAAATCTAAATAACTTATTATAATCTAACGCGGGAAACGACAAAAACTCTTTTTTCATTCCCCTTGCACTTGTTCATTTTGTTCAATGGTTGATTCTACCCTGAAGTCTATTGCATATATACGGAACAACCTCCTGCATTGAAAACAATTCACATGCAGCATATTTCAAGAGCGAAGGACGCGCTGTCAGTACCTTTAAGCGTCAATTCCAACCGTGAAAGAAATTATAACCAATCATAATTCCAATGATACAGAAAAAGAATTCTATACAATTGCCTCTCAGTATTATTACACACATATTGGATGATTTAATAATGTTTGTAAAGTACAAATTTTTAGCCTAGGATTACATTGTAGAAGAATTCCGAATATTTAATTTCCTACTCATTTTCATAGAAATTAGATTTTTTATCGAAAAAAAACAACCCTTTTCAGAGCTGAAGTTCTGCGATATTTAAGGTAAATTGGATAGAATCATCTCTGAAATACATTGGTATTTTAGCATCTTTCATTTTGAAGGCATCTATATTCCCGAATTTCATTTTTTATCTTGAACAAAAGTGCTATTATGACCATTGCCTATCTCTTACTTTACGATATATTGCTAGATTTTCTTATCATTAAACATATTCATATATACACACACAGACATATATATATATATATATATATATATATATATATATATATATATATATATATATATAATATTATTCAAAGGGACATGTACCCGATGAATGAGATCAATGGACAGCTGGTTGTTGAACAGTGTGATAGGCACGAAATGTCCGTGTAAAAATTATTTTATGTAAATCAGTAACTCTGTTTAATTAATCAAATATTGGGCACTGTGATTAAACATCTACGACAGATAAAATTTGTATTCATTTAGTTTATGTTTGTTCATTACAAAATGAGACAATATTTGCACACACACGCACATGCACATACGCACAGACACACACACACACACACACATATATATATATATATATATATATATGAATTGTTCTCAGGATCATGGAAATTAGTACTAACCCAAGTTTTCAGCAGGAAGTGTGTAAAAAGTGTAGAATTTGATTTTTCATAAATACTAAAATTATTCATTAAATAGGTAATGTAAACTCACAAGTTTTTCAAAATCGAATTAAGAGCGAAAATTGCTATTGTTGTTGCGGGAAGCTGACCTTGAGGGTCACAATCTAGCCATAACATGCCTCCGTAGCTCACAGCTGTATCCAAAGACTATGGGGAAAAGAAATTGGATAGCTAGCCAGCCATTGTCGCCTACGGGCCTTGAACCTCAGGTTAACCATGATAAAAGCGGAAATTGATGTCCGGGAATCGATCGGAGCAAACTGTCTACCTGAATATTGAAAATGCGCGTTTTTTTTTCTCCATTTGATATGAAAATTAGCCAAGTACCAAATACAGGGCCCAGGGCGTTCATGGACCGGTTTGATTAGTTGATGATATCACGTGGGATCGATGATAACGCCCCCGAATTTTTTGAGTTTGGGGCTCCAAGACCTTCCTTTTCCCCTGTTCCCTGGGCAGCACGGCTAATAAATATATGAGTTTATTTGCTTACAGTGAGTTGTCCAAATCTTCTTTGAGCACAAGTCATGCCTTATATTGATAGCAGTAAATCGCAGTTGGTTGCATTTTCCTCTAAGCCGGAACATACTTTGAGAGATCTTGATAGACCACCCGTACTTACATTGACGTCCAAGATAAACATTACAAGAATTGGGTTTGGAAGCCTTTCTTAACAAGTGTCTTATCATCAGCCTCACCAGTGACCATCTTCTCTACTGGAATTTCTCCTGATAAAATTGTCATGAACATTCAACCAATTATTACGAACTTCCAAATTCTTCCTTCTATTTTGTCCTTACACATAGTGGGCTCACATGGTTTTTCTAGCATGAAGTGTTTGATTTGCAACAGGAAGCAGTGATATATATATATATATATATATATATAAATATATATATATATATATGTGTGTGTGTGTGTGTGTGTGTGTGTGTGTGTACACGCATGAAGTACTCCCCTCCAAATTTGTTTCATAATTGTAATGAATACGAAAAGGAAAAACATAGTAAACAGATCTTATCTGTGACTGATGATGATTCATCACAGCGCTCAAATCTCATCAAAGAAAATAGAGCAATTATTATATAAAGATTATATGTATACTCAGTGAAACTCAACATTTTGCGCCTAATGCAGTCTTCAACGCAATTACCGGTTGTTGAAGAGGTAGAAAATGTCAACATTCAATTGGCATATATTCCTGTAATTTTTATGAGTTGAATGGTGATGAAGCGTCTTTCATAATTTGGATAAAAATACATGTACTGCATCTCTCTCTCTCTCTCTCTCTCTCTCTCTCTCTCTCTCTCTATATATATATATATATATATATATATATATATATATATATATATTATTGTGTCATCCACGGATAAAAATATATAATATATATATATAAAAATAAATGAAAATAGTCACAAATTGTGTTATCCACAGACACATGTTTCATTGCTATAGACTATCCAACATCCCATCCAGTACCACGAGGTAAGATCGAGACCTTTGTTTCGAATCCAGAAGCTCGCATTTTATCCCTGCCCTACGCAGAAATGAACGCTCAGTAGGGCCAAATTCAAGTGATAAATTAACTTACAATTTCCTATCCATCACAGTGCTTCATTCCAGAGTTGAAAGAGCATATATATATATATATATATATATATATATATATATATATATATATATATATATATATATATATATATATATATATAGATAGATAGATAGATAGATATAGATAGATAAATAGAAAAATTGATAGATATGTAGAATACGTAAATAAATTATGCAGAAAGGTTGAATAAATATAAGAAAAAAACAAAACCTTTTTATTCTTTTTCTATATATTCCACATTGATATATATATATATATATATATATATATATATATATATATATATATATATATATATATATATATATGTATGATTATAAATGCATTATATATATGTATGATTATAAATGCATTATATCATTTAAACTTTTTTAAATGACTTTTTGTAATCCACATAAAAGTGCATTACTTAGCTTAGACAACATAAACAGAATAAACAATTTGGATCTTTGCCATTTGGATTAGCTGCTGAACTCGACAGTAAAAGCAACGCTACGTTGAACTGGCTGCCTAATCGGTCACTGTTAGATTCCTGTAGCGGGTCCAGTTTTCATTGATTGTTTATTCTATCGACGCTTTCTAGGCCAAGTGACAACCAGAGCCCATTACGAAAAGTTTCGAATTATATACTGCATCCATAATTGTTCGGTCTGATTATATATCCATTTCATGATAATACATACATGTATATTTATATTACCTTGAAAGAACTGACCAGGTTGTTTTAACACCAATATAGTATAATAGTGTATATGCGCTGTTATTTATAGAAAAAATTGTATTTGTTTTTCTAAATGAACTAATACACTTAATATTTTCAACTAAAGTTAATTCACCAAGGTACACTACTTGAGAACGATTGCAAATGGACATGAATTCTATACGTATGTAAATATCTTTCGCGTGATAATGTAAAATAAAATGTTTTGATGTCGCTGCATGCAACTGAGTCCTAAAAAATTTCAAATGGTGTACCATATTCATGTATGGTATCGCAAAAAAGAATGAAAAATATATAAAAATGTCTCAAATCAGAATGACTACATCCTTTTGGTTGCAGCAGCCAATTTTCAAGCCAGGCTAATAAATCATACTTTGTTTTTATCATACGATACTGCTCGAGTACCTAGGGTTACTGGTAATAATATTTCAGCGGCAAAACCCTGTTTTCGCCCCAGGATCATTGTCCAATAAGTACCATTGAATCTCTATTGTACATCAGTAGCACACACAAATACACACACACACACACACACACACACACACACACATATATATATATATATATATAGAGAGAGAGAGAGAGAGAGAGAGAGAGAGAGTGAGAGAGAGAGAGAGGGAGAGAGAGAGAAAAGACAAGGACGAAAAGAACCAAAACATCTGGACACTTCATTCATGATAGATTCATTCTAGTGTGGCGGATGAAAAAGTGTACAAGGTGTAAAAGAATGCCCGTCTGGGTGCAGTATTTAGAATTAACCCAAAGGGGAAAATCCAGGTACTTTACTCACCAAAAATGCTTCCGGATATAAAAAGAGATACAGTGCTTTAAACAAATAAAAAAAGTACAACTACACTACGTTTTCTTTTAAAAGCAGTATTTTTGATTTCATATATATATATATGTTTGTGTGTGTGTGTGTGTGTGTGTGTGTGTGTGTGTGTGTGTGTGATGGACAGTCCTAAATTCCTAGATACGGATTCTATATATGCATCCTCATCAATATCTCAAGAAGCAAAATGATGAAAATATGATTGTATGCCCCCCCCCAAAGTAGATCTAATCAGACTTCGACACATCTTTTGTGTTGTTGATTTGCTGTATGTGATGTGTAATATGTGACAACTTTACCGGGTGTAATATCCTATTGGATCTTTGCAAAATGATTTCTACATAAATTCATGCTATTCATAATGTATTCATCCTTTTGAAAAAATGGCCCAACAAAATCTTTTGAAATGAAAAGAAGAAAATCTTGATTTACACGAAATCGATGAGTAAGTTTCATGCAATTTGTTCTCAGGTCTAAGTGGTCAGTGTTTAAGTTTTTAAAAAAAGTTCAGATTTTGATTTTTACTTTTGAATATATAACCTACGCCCAGGATTGTAGCGATTATAAAATTCATTTTTCCCCTTTTTAAAGTCCAATTAATCTCCAATGCCCATATAAATATATTAACAGTTGAAGAAATTTTTCATGAAAGAAAGAATCGTTCATAATATTGGAAAATAGTCTCATTCTTGATCGATGCAGAACTAAGAATGTTTGAGAAAATATACAATGGTTTATTTTATTCCAAGAAAAGAAAAAAAAACTGATAAACGTTATCTATATATTTTCATTATCTTTGCATTTGCACCGGTGTACGCTTAGAGTAACTTGTTTAATACGCGATAATGTGGAATTCAATCCGACTATCTACCGATCTGTTTGCTCGATTAATGTAGCCTTTCGTCAAAGTTACCGCGTATTTACTCTCTGTGTCCTACCAAAAAGATTACAAATGCAGGAGTATTGAAAGAGAGAGAGGTTTTGGAAAATATTTCTTTTTTTTTTCCCTAAATTTTTGTTATAAATACTTGGACACGGAAAGGTAAGGAAGAAAATCGAACAGTGATTTGATTGGCCTAGACAACGGGTGGAAAACTGAATCGCGATTATTTCACTTCCGAACACGGTGAAGACAATTTTTTTGTCAAGGGAATGGTATAGTTGAAGAGAAGCAGACGAAACAGCTCTTGGGACTGTCATTGATCGACATTCAGACGGAGACCGAGGTACTGAGGGTAGTGGTGTATGCGACTGTAATGGTCGAGTCTGCGTCGGCTGAGAGACTCACAGAATCGAGCAATTTAAGAAACGTGAACAGTGTTGACAATAATTTGATCACCGTTCTGAATCTATTTCCCGAGAGACCGATATCGTCCATCGTCCCAGTGCAAAATTTAATGCCTTGTTCTTAATGACCAACAAAGACTGTATTAGCTTCGTTTAAGGCAACATTTCTTTTTTGCATCAGATCTGTGGAAGTGTAAAGGATTTTCTGGTGTTTGAGTGCATTGGGAATACAACGATGGCATAGTGGATGGACTTGGAATTCTTGATTTTTTTCTGATTGCTAATCACTGACCCGTGACATGTCACAAAAACATATTCTGAAACCATTGGCAGAGTGCACAGATACTCAGATCTAAAAGAGAAGTGTTAATCCATGTATGAATATTCCTGGAGTTGTTTTTTTTACGGGTACCACAAAAGCTATAAGTTGATACATATAAACTCTTCATGTAAATTAAAATGTCCACATATAGAACAAACATTACCAATTACCTGTTTACGCAGAATTCGAACTTGACGAACTTATAAAAATGATGAAGGGCTTAGAAACGAACTGAATAGACAGACATGTCAGGTTAGTCACTCAATTAAAACTATCACGTGACCAACGTCTTTTGGGAGGATGCTGTGTTTGGGGTGACCAATTAAAGCATTGGAAAAAGAGGTGATCAATGAATAAGATACTTCCTTCACTCTTAGGCTGTCATGCATCACTAAAAATTCTGAATCTTTGAAAAAAAAAAGCCCAATCAACAAAAAACAAATAAACAAAAATTCCGATTTGGAATGAATTTATATTGCAAATGGGGACCCTCCACCATGAGAATCGTATTAAGAGGGAAAAAAACGAAAAAAAGTCTTTTGCAGATATAATGGAGAGTAAATGTTTGAATTTTCAGCCCTTTAGCTCCATTTGGGCTGCTCGTACGCGTGATACATACGTAGGCTTGGACCAACTTGAAAATTGGAGAAACCTATTCTGACAGTTCTGGTTGACAGTTTCTAATTTGGATACTTGGCGGCATTCCATGGTTGGGTTATCGGGAAACAAAAGTACAATTAATTGACTTATCCATTAGAAAAAGAGGAGTAGAACATTGTAGAAAATCTTCGTCTCCTTCGAACCCGTTAACTACTTAAAAGAAGGGAGTGCACCAGACACATGGCTGCCAGCACATTCACGCACACACACACGCACAGTCACACACACACACACACAAATAATTTTCGTTGTGAAACAGTCTATAATTCTGAAAGTGGGCCGCCATTGAGTGAGGTTTTGTACTGTATGACCGTTGCAGTCCAGAATTGGCTCCCCACATACTTTTGTATAAACTTCTCTCCTGTTACTATTACATATTTGACAGACACGTAAAATTGTTTAGGCTGTTACGGCTGTAAATGTATATTTTATATCACCAATTTTTTAAATGAAATATAGTTTATACTTTAATTCCTAATGCTTTACTATTGATCAATTTTAAGAGTCCGTCTATATTTTTGAGAAGAAAAAAATTCAAAGCGTTTTTTGAAAGATTGAACTCCTTCTTATAGTTTGAGCTGCCAACAAAACGTCTCGGTGAATCCATTCTACGGCCGTCTTCAGTGTACTCACCGAATTTGATGGTGGTGAACAGACCATTAGAGATAGAAAAAAACAATTCTGTTCACTTCCATAGCATTTGGATAGTACACCTACAGAAGATCGTCGAATGGCTCAGCCAAAATCGTGTTAACAATGCTAACAATAGGAAGGAGCTAAATCGACCAAAAATCTCTCTAAATAAATTATTGTTCTGTTTTTACATTACAACTTTTCCATTTTTCTAGACATTTTCCTCATCGGTTTCTTACTGTGATGATAGCACATTTTCATTTTCAATCATTCATATCGTTGATTTCAGATATTTAATTGATCAACATTAGTCAGTCTCGAAGCCCTGATGAGGCAAGTGTAGGTTACAACTAACAAAATTGCTAAATTGAGCAAAAAGAAAGAAAAGAAAAAAATGAAGCTAAATTCATATAGAAAAGTTAGCAATTGGCGGTCACCCTTGTTTCTGCTAAATTTTGATCTGTTCAACGTTTTTGTTATCCGTACCCCCCACTAAATGGAGCATCCGATGCGGATGGAGTCCATTACACTAGCAATGGTTTCATTATCATCATCATCGTTATCATGTTCAACTCCGTTCGGCGTAGTTAAATTGTGAGCAGCTACGATTCTGAAGTCTCAGCCATTATCAATTACCCTCGCTATATTACTCATCTGTAAAACTGATCTTCAGTACATTGTTCACTTTCCATAATAGCATTTATCAGTGTCATTTGGCCTCCCTGGTTTTGTTGATTTATTATCATTGGAGATGAGGTGTTTTCTGATGACGGTGTTTGGCAGTAGCACAAGGTTTGCTGGATACTTCGTCTGCTGGCGTTGTGTGCTTTAGGTAGAAGGCAACTCATCATTTCTGAGCACAAAACAAAAGTCATCCGAACCTTTCTTACTTCCGAGTTGATAAGAAGATCATTTTAGAGTACGTTGAGTGTAGGCACTTCTTTCGGCTTTTTGTAAGGTTCAGTGTTTCACACGAGTTTGTTAAACGACTTCTGACCATCGGGGTGAGAATGTGGTCGAACATACGCGGGATCTTGTTGAAGAGTTTCTTGGTTAGTGCATTAAATTCTCCTTCTGCTAGGACTGTCAATTCCTGCAGCACCCGTAGATGGTTCATTGTACTTGATGTCATGACCTTGGTATCGGAATAATTCGAAATTTTCGATTGTCTGTTTGGCTAACTTGATGGCCGTCGTTCTTTCTCGAGGCGTCCATATAATTATTTACGAATCTCAGTCGGCACAAGGTCACAATAATGGAGTACAAAGTCAGGATAACAATGATTACAGTTGCGAATTGGTCCGTGGGAGGAGATTGCCAACCATTACGCAACGGTAAGCATCCCTATCTGATCAGATTTACAATTCCTTTTATATTCAAGACAACAGAATACAACTAAGTACTTTGGCTAGCTTGCGTAGACTATGAAAAAGCCTTCCCCTCTATAGAACACACAAAAGTCTTCATGTCAATGTATGGACAAGGCATAGATGAGAATTATATGAAATAATTGAGAATATATAAAAAATGTTACGGCGATAATGAGTCTTCCTAATGGCAATAAGGAGATAAAGATCAGAAAAAGGGGTAAACAAACGGATATTACATCACAAAGCTCTTTTCAGCGAGCTTTGAGGTGCATTCAGGAAACGCAGGAGTTAACATAAATGGAGAATATTCGAAAAAATTGTGGTAAAGTGAAGATATTGTATTATTTTCAGAAACTCCAGAGGATGTACAAAACATGTTAACTGATCTAAATAGAGAAAGAGGGAAATAGGGTTAAAGATAAACAAAACCGTAGCAAACGTACTGTTCGATTAAAAAGTCCCCCGGAAGACGATAAGAATAGACTGAGATGCCTTAGAAAAATTCAAGGGTGGCAATTCACTTGGTCGAACGATAGAGCGAGAAAAAAAATTCGGAAATCAGAAGACAGGACGTGAAGATTGACAGGAAAGTATTTAGTAGGAAGAATAACTGAAAAAAAAATCGTCAATATGTTAAAAGAAGTAAACAATCGATGCATGAAACTAGCTATAATGCCATTTGGGAAACTAACTCAGAATTGTGCAGAGGGCTCTGGAGAGAGCAACGTCGATAATTCTTAATGATAGACAGTGATCTGCATGGAGAGTTAGTGGAAGGGGACAACAGATCAAGCAGAGGGTTAATCACTTTGAGCCCGAGAAAAAGCAGATACCGTAGGGAAAGACCAGACACAGGGTAGGAATACCAGATAGAAGAGGTTGCCGATAATACATGGCAGAGATTAGCACACTCACGCTTATCATAGATGGAGATGAATAAGGTCTTTGTACAGCAGTTGATAATATATATATATATATATATATATATATATATATATATATATATATATATATATGAAACAGCTTTCAAACCCCCCAAATCGTGCCATTGTAAGCGACTGATGCTCTTGTGAAGATAAATCACTTATAACTCTCGTATAAATGCTGAAACAAATAATTGGATTTTAGTTTACATAGTAAGATCGTTGATTCTTACAGCAGTAAAGCTGTATAGACAATATATCAGGGTATTTGGATATGCATTATTAAGGTATCATTCCTATTATCAAAGGTACTGAAATCTTTGGTGTTAATCTAAGCTAACAAGCAAATCATAAGAACACCATGACTTGAAAGGAGATGGTATTTGATCCATACCGGCTGGGAGCCATGATAGAACGGCAGAGTTGCCTTTAATTTCACGAAACCATGCCATAGTAAGAAACTGAGGATCCTCTCAAGATAATTTCGCATAAAGTTTTTTCCGTGAGAATGCTGGAGAAGAGAGTAAGTGAGTGTCGACATAATCAGTGGGATGATTACTTCTCACAGAAGCAAATCTTTAGAGAATTTTCCCACCTTGATATATATATATATATAAATATATATATATATATATATATATATATATATATATATATATATATAATTCAATAAAATCAAATCGAATCATTGACCGTCTATTATGATGAGGAAAGAAAATAAATGTAATTGCATACATGCACACATGCATTGACTTATCACAATCATAATCAACCATTCAGCGCTTGTCGTTCGACATAGACTTTCCCCAGGATTAACCAAATCAGGGAGGTCACGGAGCTAATACTAAATATTTTTTCAGTTCACCATACCATCTTATTTATGCCGGTCACAGTTTCAAATATGATCTTCGGGGATCTACGATTACGCTGTAATGTCCAGCTGTTTTCGGACTTTTTTTGCCACATGAATGGTCAATTGCCATTTTAGGTTTTCATGTTTTATCTGACAATTTTCTTCTCTGATATTCTGTGAAATTTTGTAATCTCTCTCTGTGGTATTTAGAAAGATTCTATCATGTGCAGGCTGCTTGTTTCTGAGAGCCAATGTTCTGAGAGTCATGTTCCAGACCACAGACTGACTATTGGGAGGATGCAGTTATAGTATACTCTTGTTTTGAGGACTGATGGGATTTTTTTGTTCCTGAAAGCTGAGCTTGTTCTACCGAAAGCTTGACAACCTAGAGCGATCCTTCGCATGTTTTATTGTTTTGAAGATTTTACAAGCTAATAGTTCTGTGGGACAAGTCGATAGGTAATCATTTAATTAACTGTATGATTTCCTAATAAATTTGAGACTAACTAATTGACTGCAGATGACGGAAATATCCTTCATTGTAGCTTTATAGCTTATTCAATAAAATTCACGTTCAGTTGTGCTTGCAATATATTTTCTTGCTTTAGATAACCCACAATGAATTATCTCCTCTCTTGCAATTGATAACTATAACATATCTGCATTTAATAATGGCTGATTATTATCTCGAAATGTTTCATTATTTGATATGCTTACGCACGTCATTAAAGCGAATTGTCAAGTGTAATTAAATATAACATGATGGAATGTGATGCTTAATGATCAAAGACGAAAATCCCATGCCAAATAGATTGTGCACTGGAAATAGGCTGTTGCAGCAGAAAATTGCATTTCTAATCATCAGCGCACAAATTCCAATAAAGATGTGAATATAGAATATTTTGCAAAACTTGTTCGATAAGCAATCATTGGAATATTGTTTTGTGAAGAAATTTGTACATTACAAAATCGAATCACCGTTGCCCTCAAATGGCCCTACCTACCAGCCAAGACGGCTTCATATCTTTTCCTATTCGCTCGTCTGTGTGTCTTTATCTGTATTAGTGTGTATGTGTCTCCGGGCACTATTGGTGAGATTTTTTCTGGCTATAACACTATATACGATCTAAAAACTTTTTGGAGTGCTCTGTTGGGTCTTTACGGTCATTTGGGATCAACAATTCTCAAATATCGTGCAGGTGTTTTTGATAGATAGTGTTTTCTTCAAAGATCTTTTCTTTTGGGCGGATTTTAGATATTTATAGATGATTAGCTGTGGTGCACGCTCAGAATACATTGATTAATTTATATAAGTCACAGATTTATATTGATATCTATACATGAAGAGAAAATATTTTCTAGATTAACTTCAGTATAAATATTCGACAGTTAACGTTATACGTGTCTCCGGGCACTCTTGGTGAGATTTTTGGGCATATACCAAAGATAAAAGTACTAAAATGACAATGACGAATAGTTACAAAAAGATAGTTCCAGTTCATAATAAAGAATTGGCTGATCCCCCCCCCCCACCGATGAGGCCCCTACGCATGTTAATGATGTTTTGCCGCTAATTCATATCATTTTCGATTACTTTTCGATTTCATTTTTTGTGAAAATATTTTTTGTCCTTTGACTTCCGGTCTTTTTCTCAATCTCTTTTCAACAAGAAAACTCTGCAGTATCGTGATTGGCTGGCTAACATTTTAATTTCCGGGAATACACTATAATAAAATACAATATCGATAGGATGGTCATTGCTTGACAACAATGGAGAATATATCTGTTGTTATGTAATCAAGAAATGGATATCTAATCCGACAGAAACAACTATAAATGCGTTATATTACTTTAAAACTCAGTTTGAAATGATCTCCTGTAATGTACATATATATATATTTTCAGGGGGTCAAAATCGAGGTAATTATATTTTTTTACTCTTAGGGGTCTGAATAAGGGGATGTCTTTTTCGCTTTTAGGGATCCAAATCAGAAAGCAATTTTCTCTCTTCTAGTAATCTCAATGCAAGGCTTTTTTCCCCATTTTTATGGATAAAAATGTGACGATTTATTCTCCAATAAACATGTTGATATCCATGGGAATTCAAAAAGAGAAATTAGGGGTCAAGTAGTGTTCACTCTCCAAAGTCAAGATGCATGGGGGGCAGTTATTCTTTCCTTTATGGTCGAAATCGATGGGAAGATGTTTTTCCACTTTTAAGAGTCGAAATTTAATGGGTTTATTTTACTTTCACGGATTAGGACAAGAAAATTTTTTCCACACACAAGAACCCAAATCAGGGAGAAGGATTTCTTTACTTCCCGTGGTCAAAATTTGAGGAATTTTTTCCACACATGATGTGGAAGATATTCTTTTCACTCTCAGGTATCGAAATGAAAGGAATGATTTTTTCACACATTTTGGGGTCGGACATTAATGAAATTTTATTTCAAAATAGTTGAAGGAGAGGTCTTTCTTAGGGGTCAAAATTGAGATCAGATGTTTTGTTTTCAGTGTTGGGGGTCGGAATGGAGAAGAAGATTATTTTGCACTTTTTAAGGGTCGTAATAAAAAAAAATCTTTTACTTATTCTCACTCAAATGGCAATGGGCTGGTCATAGTGCGAGAAAGATGGACTACCAATGGATATCATAACTAACAACACGGATCCCAAGAGAGTATATGCGAAACAGTGTTCAGTGAAATATATGATGGCGTCACAAACTATACATGTTCAAAAAGTATTGGCACCATGACGCCCATGATAGATAGGTCTGGCGAATCCTGGAGAAAGTCTGTGTCTAACATCGGACACTGAAAGGCAGCTGCTGCTGATGGTGATGATAAATATGAATTTATAGACACCTACTGTATAGCAAGTACTTCTTGCAGACTAAACAAATAAATATACATAAGGTAAAACGTTACTTATCTTCATTAATCAAATGAGATGGATGGATAAAAGATATTGCTGAAGTATTCTCAGCCTGGAAAATACTAAATCATTATTCATGTGAGGTTATTCCACAGTTGTTAATCTTGATAAATATATATGTATTGAACAAAAGATTATTTGGTCAGTTCATCAAATTTGTGAAAGATGGAATTCAGGTTTTGTAACTCCTACTCTGGATCAAATGAATGAAAATACATATACAATATGAATGAAGTGAAACGGCTGATAGAAAAAAAAGAGAAAAGAGAAATAATCATGAACGTAGAAGAAATGGGAAGAATAGATGAAAACAATGCCCAGGAGAAACACCATAACTTTAGACTGAAGATTTAATTATAAAATATAATAAAGCATAATGATAAATGAGTTGTGCGTGATATTTTAGACCAAGAGGAAAAAAAATGTACGTCCGAAATATCACCGTTATTTTGAGGAATGAAGTGATTGAAAATTGGAAATTTTTTGAGAGAAATATTTGATTATGAGACCACACTTTGAATGTTTTTCGAAGGAAATCTTTGGTTATTCAAATGACTCAGATTTAAAAAAAAGGTTATCAAACTTGATAAGCAAATGCATTTGATGAATAAGCCAGTTTCCATCTCAATCGAATCATAGCACAACCGTTTCAGTCCTAATTTCAAGGATATGATTGATTGATTTAATTTAAAGGGAAATACGTTGTTATAAGTATGTCCATGGGACCGTCATGAAGCAGCTTGATGATTTCCAAACGGAACTCCAATGGTGTTAGCTGGCTTATGAACCGACCAAAACATTTCATACACAGTGCCATTACAACTTCCCAGTTGTCCCATCTTCCCAGTCATCTCATAGCCATCATCTTCATCTCAGCTTGTTACTGTCCGTTGTTGGATATCGACCTTTCCTAAAATTCGCCGAACCTCTCTATGGTAGGCATCGCAGAGCCAGTAGTTTCTGAATTTATCTAGCTTGCCACGCCATCTTACTTTCTGTAGGCCACAGTTTTACATATGATCTCCGGGGATCCATCTTGGGAGTTGTGATGTCCAACAGTTGTCTGACATTCTTGCATGGTTCAACCACTGGATTAGATTCAGTATTACAATCTGGTTTACAAGTGGCTCCATATTTTTGATTAAACATAAAATAATTGAACGTTATGTGAGATTGGTAACAAATAGTCAAGAGCATTGTACACATCCCGAATGACATTTGTGTTGAGTTCCATCCTGTCAAGCTTATTTTAGGAAAATAAGTCTTGTAACCCGGGTTTCTCACTAACCTGAATATAGCATTCAATAAAGTTCAGTTAAATCTGATTATAGACATTATATCAAGTACGGGGAAAATCTATCAATTCCACACCAAAGGTTTTGATAGTCAAATCACGTGGTGTGAAACAGTATATGACATGTGCAATTAAACCCAGCAGTGTTACTTCCATCTGGATCAGCTAGAGCAGTAATTTTCTGATCTCAATATTGAATATACTTGTTCTTTTTTTGTTAGATCTTGAAGAATACGTATCGGATGGTTTTAAAATATTTTGCATAGTAAACGTTTCACATAATGTAGATTCTTTAAAAGTAAAACGGTGTGATTTCAACTAACAAAACGAAAAAAAATGACCCGAAACAAAACGTTTTTTTTTGTATTTTAAGGATTAAATATTCAATTTTTCCTGCCCTGTAGCACGAATTGTGTCGTTTGTATGCGTGAAACATACGAAGTCAATCAGCCAAACCAACTTGACGAGTGAAGAAACCTATGTTGATGTTGACTATATTAATGCTGTCAGTTTAGGTTGATAATCTCTTAAGTAAATAAAAAAAAGAATCTCAAATGTATTTATTGGAGGAAAAAGAAAACAATTATCGCCCTTTTTTTCCAATTTTCGTCATGTTCCTTGAAGATTAAACTAAGATAAACGAGTGCCCAACATAGAAGTCTGAAATCTAAATCTGGCCCAAGCATTGCCACCAATCCTTATGACAGACATCAGGGATAAACTTTCAAATAAGAACTGCACCATGGTACTCCATCTTTTAGTTGAATCGTATTTATTGGATACAGTCAACCAGGACAGTCACTAAAACTATTAACTGAGGGAGAATGCATTACTCTGTATGTATGCTCATTGGAAAGGAAGAGAGAGGGGGGAAGGGAGAGAAAAAGAGAGATAGAGAGATAGAAAGAGAGAGAAAGAGAGAGAGTGAGAGAGAAAAGGGGGAAGAGAGAGAAAGAGAGATATAGAGATAGAAAGAGAGAGAAAGAGAGAAAGAGAGAGAGTGAGAGAGAAAGGGAGAGAAGGGAGAGAGAGATGAAGAGAGATAGAGAAAGAGAGAGAAAGAGAGAGAGAGAGAGACAGGGAGAGAGAGAGAGAGTGATTGAGTGAGAGAGAGAGAGAAAGTTGGAGGTTAATCAATCTCTCTAATGTGAGCGACCAGGGACCATAAGCCCGTAAGAGCATCCAACCTTTTTTTCTTATCTGCTCTGCTCCTCTACAGCTCTGCTGTCCAACTTATGGTTTCCATTTTTAAAAGAAGCGTTCATCTTCTTTTGCTTTTTTCTTACTGGATTATTTCACCCTCTACTTTCACCTGATACCGGAACTAAATGATCATTTTCCTCTCCTTTCCTCTTGCTCTCTTTCGTTTCCCAAGCCACTGAACTTATAGTCTATCTTACTTCAGCTGTTAGAATCCTCAAACACAGCTCTTTTTTTTTATCCGTCTCCACTTTCTTTCTTCTAATGTCTTTTAAATTAAGTTGCTGTGACTGGCTATCTATATTTGGGGGTTCCAAGCGACCGTTCTTCATCTTGTCAATAAATCTACTTGAGATATTCCTATCGGCTTCTTGGCGCCTGAAAGGGTTCCTTATCTTTGATTGAGTATGTATGTATACTTCACAGACACCCACGCAAAAAGTATCTTCGAAAAAAAAAATACTATTTAAAAATAAAATGAACTATCCAATTGAAGAGTTCCAATCAGCATTCATGTTGTGACACAAGGTGTGTTTAGTTTCTAAATTTGTCCGTCCAGCGGGTTTGCTGGCTGACCGTGTATGTATCATGCAGTCAGATCGTTCCAAGGGAGGTACAAGGCTTAGAATTTCAACATTTCCCCACTGTTATGTCTGGAAATAATGTAGTTTGTCTTTTGAAGGTTCCCCTCATAAATGAGTTTTAAATAGGAATTTCAATTTTCAATCTAGGTTTATGCTGTATTTATCCCTCACCTTGTGGCCAGTGGCATTCTGTTTTTTTGGAAAATTTTTTTAGTGATCTCTGCCAAACAAAATACAAGAGAAATTAGTTAAAAAAAAAACCCTTTCCGAAAATTTTAATCGATCACCCCAAGGAATAAAGTAAAGTTCTTCATTCTTAGATACACTCAAAATGAATTCTGAATAATCTCGACTTGAAAGTAGTAGCTCATCATTAATGAACAGCCTGGCATAATTTCGATCTAAGACTAAGATATCGTCCTTTTCTCATTGGAGATTCTATTCACTTACATCATCAACAATACCAAAATGACACATTGCCGATCATTTAAGGTGGGTATTATCCATATTCCCTGTCGATATGAAGCAAGACATCTGACAGTTTATATAAACGCTTGCTTTGCAAAACTGCAGGAATCATTAGATTCCCTGACTCTAACTTATCAACGCTCACCAAGTTCTCGGTGTTTAAAATCAATTTTTCCGATAGCTCCACACAGTTTAAACAGCCTAAAGCCTCCATTCTTAATATAAATCTTGTCAAATGTCTTATCAAACACGTTTTCTTTACAGCAGAATATGCTGGAGCTGATAATTGTCTTAGCAAAGTTTAAATAGTATTTCGCCTACAAGGTCAATCATTCAGTCTGAGATATATTGAAAACTATCAAACGAAACTGTCATAATAGGTTTCTTCAATTTCCAAATTGGTTGGTTATGTATGTATCACGCGTTCAAACCACACCAGGGGCTAGGGGGATGGAAATTCAATCATTTTCTTTTCATCATGATAATTTTTAGTTGTGGGAGTCTCTGATTCGCACGTGCTTTTTTTTAATCAAATCATTTAGTGATGGAACCATAGGATTGGGGGTAACGTTGATTTCAAACCACTCCTTTGCATTTTTATCTGATCATTCCCAACACAACATTCTGCCAAAAGACGTTGGTTAAACGACAGTTACTGTTGAGTGATTGACTAGACTTGTTTAGAAAAAGGTTAAAACGTTCATGGTTGGAATGATTTCTGTGGAATATTTTCGGGTTCATTTTATTGATTAGTTGGAGGTGCAATTCTGGCAGATGTTCAGAGACACCTAAAGAAAAACAAAGAGACAGAGAAGGGGAGGAAGAAATCCGGACGATTGAATGAAGGCAACTGCAAATGGGTTTCATTAGGATCAGGTTCGCGAGACGTGGACTGATTGATTACAAAATCGATCAATTGATTGATTGGTTGATAAATGGGAAGAGATAATCCGGCTGGTAAGAGTTCATCAATCTTCTCATAGACTCATGGAAAAAAACGGAAGTTGGTTGTTTCGAAACTAAATCTTGGAAGATTAAAAATAGAAAAGAAGTAAAAAAAGAAAAAGGAAAAGATGAGAAAAATGATACAATATTCGGATATTGATCACTTTCCAGAAGTTCACTTTACACTTCTTTCCCGTATTAATAGAAAAAAAAAGCTAAAAAGTGATAATAGCACTGAGCGTTTTGTTTTATACGAAGTAAGTGAAATTCTGTATTCCTCCTACATCCAATGATTCTGTACGTCTGTTTAAGCCAATCTTTGGCCAGATAAAACATCATTACCATTATGGAGGTGTCGGAATGCTTAAAAATGTTTTCTATATTAAATAATGGTTATTACTTCCCCTCTTCACGCTATTTACGGCAAACAAAAGGGTTTTAACCAAAAACTCTACTTCCGTGAGGACAGGGGAACTTATAATAGAAGTAAAAATGAAAAAAAAATAGCAAGAATATCGATGAAATGTAAATCAATCTAAACTTTGAAAGAAAAAATGAAGGTACTGTTAGATATCATTTAATGAAATAGTTAGGTAACATTATCACGACACAAAATGGAACATTTTTATGTAGAGTTGTGGTGTCAAGTTATGTATGTGTCAAAATGTTGGACGAACTACGGAGTTTCTGTTCGGGAAGACACTGGTTGATGACTTTGGCAGAAGATGTGAGGTGTTCAAGGGAAATATTTAGGACATAACTTCTTGGAAGTATACATAAAAGGCTATGAGCGGAAATGTTAAGAACTGCGCTCACAATCATCATTTATGTCCATCGGAGTAAGCATATAATCATGACGTAGAGAAAATATTGCAACTTCCTTTTTATGACATAAATATATATATATATTGATTCTATATAACAGGAACTTTTTTTTCGGAAAACGAATAAATGTTTGTGTGCATTGTGATTTGTCATATATATATATATATATATATATATATATATATATATATATATATATATATATATATATATATATATATGGTCTTAAGAGCTTTGCAATTTCAAACACCTTAGCATTAAAACACTTTTTCAGACATTTTTTTGTGTTCTGTGTCACTTCGGTCATTTGTTTCCCACTATCGGCCGAGGCAATTTATGACATTTTCTTCAGTCTGGCATCCCAGCAGTGTTGATCAAACATCCCCCCGTTCCTTTCATACAGCTTATGTAATACGTGTTGTTTGTTATTTCATACAGGGTATTATATGTTAAGTATATTAATACTATTTCATACACCATATCATCGATTTTTTGCAACAAGTCACACTTACATAGGTTACCAAAAAAAACATTTCGATCGATGAAGTATCAGTATTTATAACAACAGAGGTGACAAACTGTTTATGTCATTTTTATTGAATGTTAACCCATGTGAATGTTAAATCCGTTTTGTCAGTTTTGATATCAGGTTATATGCAAACCAAATTATGATATCATCTCTAAGAACATTCATAGAAAAAAAATCATTCAAGTTGATTCCTTACCAACAAAATCGACGGAGAATTTGACCAGTTTTCCAACGAACCTTAAAGTTAATTTTTCCACGTCAAATATCATCAAGCTTCCATAAAATGTTTTTTCAAGACTTTCAATTATCGAATAGGTATTTTTATATGCATGGCTGAAACGAAACCACTTTTAACGGATAGCAACACCTCAATAGGCTCTTCTATTGATATATTTTGACAATTTGTTACTTGGCATTCCATGTTCGATCTACCATCCCACCGAATTACCTATCAGTCAAACGAATGGACTGGAATCAAATGTTTCCCCCTCTCTTTGGTTCCAGTCAATACAATGACCTTTCACACTGACTAAGACTAGATCAATTTTGGTAAACTAATTCCACTAACATTAATACAAATAGATTTATTTTGTTATACTCTATTCATTTATCATATATATATATATATATATATATATATATATATATATATATATATACTCTCGTTGACATATTCTTTAAGTTTAGTAATTATTTCACTATGATCATGTTGATGAGTTTTTATCAAGATTTTTAATCATAAATTTATTAAATTCTCTAAACATTTCACTAATATCTCAACCTTGATTGAACCATTCTAAAAAACTGAGAAAAACAAATTTTGGTATAAAATTAATAAATCTAAGATTTGCTCATGCGATTTTCAGATATCCAGATGATATCATTCCATAAAATATATAACATGGAATACTACTCGTTTTAAAAGGCATTCTCGGTGTATGGAATGAGAAGATTTATCAAACAATTTGTAATTATAGATTTTATCCTCGATTTTATTATCCATATCTGTGAACATTGCTTGGTTCCTTTACGCTCATGATTTAATTCAAGATTCTCACGGTATATAATATCACTCAATTTTCCAAAGTCTCCACCATCATTGAGAATACATGAGTGATTAATATAATCAGTATAACCTAAAAATAATGAGCTCATTCTATATTACTTTCAAATAAAAATGACATATATATATATATATATATATATATATATATATATATATATATATATACATATATATATATATATATATACATATACATATATACATATATATATATATATATATACATATACATATATATATATATATATATATATATATATATATATATATATATATATATATATATGTGTGTGTGTGCATCTATGTAAGTACAATCTCTCCCAGTGGTGGGGGTGATAGATTTCCATAGGGACACCTATGATCTAATGAAGTACTTAATTTCTTATTTTAAAGTAACATCCTTCAATGATATAAGTAACAATTGCGTCAGGGATAGAGCACATAAAGTAAGACTTGCTTTTATTTGTTATAATCCAGAAAGCTGTAGAGTTTGTAAACCAAATATTTGAAATATTTCCTCCTGAAAATGCATTTTAAAATCAACTTAGCACATTTTCGAGTGTTTATATTATCCAATTTTCTTTCAACAGGAATGGAATCATTTACTTCCCAATGAAATTGAAATTACTATAGAGTTTATTTCTATCATAAGATTTTCGTACTTGATTGTATGTTAAATCAGATGTTTTGAAAACAGCTTAGTTAAGAAGCTTAGTGCAACAATAAGCGAGCACCTATTGAATTTTTATGCATTTTAGGTGTCAAACATATATTTGGTAGCTATTGGACTTTTTTCATCTATTTCCACTCTTAGCTTTTCACATAATACGATATTGAATATAATATTATCTGGTTCATAAGTAGATACTTTGTATGTAGATGCACGGAGATGATATTAAACTTACCTTGAACAATATCCTATGAATATAATATTTTTTACGTATAAATGCTATTTTATTCACCATTTTTTCTATCAGCACAAAAACAAATATTTTTCGAAGTTCCAAAATATCAACAAATACTTGAGAATTCCTTAGTGATTGATTCGTTTTTTGAGGTGTCTTTAAGGCATTTCATCAGTTGGATTGTTTTTATTTACAAATCTGAAGACTTTTTCTTTCCACCCGTCAAATGATTCCAATATTGGATACTTATTCGACATGGATAGAATAAAGATATCTGATGTTTTTTAAAAATCTCACCTACACATTTACTATGATTTGAATACTTTGTTTCTCCATAATTTGAGGATTTTGTGAGTATTTTTACTCAGCATAGATATTTTACAATCTCTTCTTTACCTGTTAATTTGTGGCCATCTGTCATATTACATATTAGCAAGGCCTGGCACTCTCATTTTTTAATCTTAATTTTGCTATCTTTACTTATAGTAGCAGTTTCTACTGTTTATTTATGATTAAAAATGTCACTTCTCTTTGTAAGTCCTAATCTATATGTCGCTTATGATTTATTCTCTCCAATTTTTAATCCACTTGGTAGAGTTTTAAAGATGTCCTTGTCATTAAATATTTCGTTAAATTTATATCATCAAGTCCTTTATTTTCATGAAAAATGAAACAAACACTTACTTTGAAATATCTAGTAATGCAATCAATATAAGCTCTTCACACATGCACTGAAGCATACATACAAACATACACACACACATACACACACACACACACGCACACACACACACTCGCATACACACATACATACACATATATATGTATGTGTGTGTGTTTGTGTGTATGATTACCTCGAAATCGCTTTCCTGCGTGGATGGATCACACCTTGGGTGGGTTAATCTATTAGTATCGTCTTGACAGCTCATTGGAAGTTGTCTGTCTGGCCCCCATGAAGTACAAATATATTCGATCCCTTCACACGTTCACCGTCAATTTTAATCAGCCATCACTTTTCCAGACCCCGTCGTCGGCCATGAACCACAAACAGCAGTATCTAAATTTATTTTGAGATATTCCAAAAGTATATGTCTGAGTGAATAGGACCGATAAGGAATTTTTCCTCTTTTTTTTTGTCCCTCTCGCTAGCGCACAAGAGAAAACATGTTTGGATTGTACATCATCAAAAGACCAGCGAACAAATTGAAAAAGTTCTCTTTGTCCGTCGTATTTGGCCGGACAAACATTAACGAAACATTGCGAAACATTTCTCTCTCTCTCTCTCTCTCTCTCTCTCACACACACAGACACACAGACACACAGACACACACACACACATATATATATATATATATATATATATATATATATATATGGACTGGGTTTGTAAACAGATGTTATTGGTACATACATATAAAAGGTTTAAAAATTGGAAAATCCATTATGAATTATACGTATGTTTTATTTTATGAATATAGGGTTATCCAGAATGTTGATGAAAATATCCTGTACCCACTTACGTCAACACATACCCATTACAAGCTTGGCAACACATTCTCACTCTGAAGACCTACTACGCTCTTACCAAACAACCCACAACACAGAAACATCCCTATTTCTTTCAACGACATCAAACATGCAAACAGCATGATAATTTCTCTGTACTGCCTCAAGTTTCTCAGGGAAATCTGTCAGCCAAAATATACCATAATATGCCCCCATGATAATAAAGCTTTTTGATACGTAACCCCTGCTTATCTCTCAAGTCTTTTCTCTTCACCTTCCAATTGCAACTTAGAACAATATGAGACACACACAAAACAGAGGTATTTTCTCTTTACCTTCTAAGTGTCGCTTTCATTGATGTATATTTATGCTATACCAGAGACACACACATACCCCCCCCCCCCAAAAAAAAAACAAAAACAAAAATCAACTGTGTCCTCCATGAGTGATAGAGCCCTACCACCTCATCATGTTCCTTGGATTACCAGACTAAGGCAGATAATGACAAAGTTTCATTTTAAACTTAGAGAGAACAAACTTTATTTCAGTCTGTTAATTATGTATAAGTAGCGCTCCTCTCACGGGTGTTAGCAGAATCGAATTTCAATTAAATTACGAATATTTTTTTTCTTGATAGCCCACCAAAACGATCGATGGGTGAGCTGGGGATTTACACACAGGCTTTCTCAGAGACACAGGCAACGGCGTAGTTGATAAAATTAAAATTCTATACCTTTGTCTCAGTAGATAACTCAGTTGAATAATGTCTCACCTGGGATTTTTGTCGATGCAGTTTGTCGGCGAGATCATTAAGACTTGAAATGGTCCTAGTGATTCCGTTGTCCTGATCGTAAAATCTTTTGTTTTTGTTTTCATGGTCAGCTAAATGAATTCAAATGAATCTTCCTTGTCATGGTATATGTTCCAACTATGACTATTATTTGACTTGCAGGGTTCCGTAAGAACACCACCATCGTAGTGTCTCTTTATTTTTAGAAGTTCTGGCGCTTCTGCTCTTCCTCTTCGGTGTAATCAATTTTACTGCTCGCCGCCATTGTTAGACGCCATAAACCGTTAACAAGTCTTGGAATTTTTATTCAGTTTTGAGCTTGTAAGTCTGACTGGCCGGCTATGTATGTCTCTCGCATACAGGCTGCACCAATGGAGCTAGAGGGCAGATAATTTACATATTTGCAACTCACTAAATCTGGAAAAAATGACACTTCTTTCGAATAATTGAGAAGGCATGGTTTGATCTTATACTAAATGCTTGTCTTTTTTTTAAAAATTCAAATTTTTTTGTGACCTGGCAAAGGACGATACAAGTAACCTATTTATTGATCAGCCCTCGATCCAGATTTTCGATTGAAAACCTCAAAGCATGCTGCAAACATATATATATATATATATATATATATATATATATATATATATATATATATATTTTATAAAAATATATACCTGGTGAATATTAACATTACATACCTAACAAAGTCTTCAGAAGGACGTTAAACTAAAATTTGGCATTCACTGAGTTTATACCATTGTAAAAATCATTTGTTGTGTGTCACATGATGGATTTTCTTGAGTGACCAATCAGAATTGTCATCCTCAACGAATATAATTATTCCTTTCAGAATAATGATCGACGATATTCCGTCTAATCCATCTTTTCTCCCCCTTATTTTTTTCAACTTTTCATCATCTTTATCATTTTCTCCCGTCCCATATATCTTCAATGTTTTCTCTTTGTTCACAATGGTTTGAAGTTCATCCCCAAGTCAATGAGATCTATCATTGTCAGCCGACAATTTTTGCTCTCGACGGGAGGACCAACAACATTGCTATTCGAATAAATGCATCATAATCGACTAGTGCGTTTATGGCTATTTTAAAACTCTCTAGCAATCATCACTTACACAATTCATATTCTAAAGTCATATCACCATTAATATAACCCCTTTGAATAAACGAACAAACAAACAAACAAACAAACAAAGCACAAATATATACATACGTCGAACCAAAACATAAATAACCGGGTAAAAAATAATTTTTACTTTCCGTAAAAAGACACTTGAGTGAATTTAGCAAATCATCGATCAAGTGCAATCTAGAATACCAAGCAGATTAAAACAAATCTTATCAAGTCAATATTTGTAATTACTTTTATTCTTTTTTCTTAATCGCTTAGCCGTTCAAAACCAGAAAATGTATTTTTTAATTAAACGTATATCTTGTTGGCCTTGTTTGTAATGCCTTCGGTTGGATATTTGAACTGAAAAAATATCAGTGTTCACCAAACAACTACCTCAAAATAAGCTCCCTTCACTGTGTCTGTCTTCCTTTTAAATCTATTTTTTGTTTTCCTGTTTCAACGAATGCTTTAAGTAATTTGTTGGAAATTACTATTTTCCACGGTTCGTTTGGTCCTGTGAGATGAATTTCCGTCAAATTTCTTCGTAGAAATTGACCAGTTTGGGTCACCATTGGAATAAAGTCTTGTATGTAGAGAAATGCATGTGTCTCTTTTTAACACTGATAGTATCTAACCTCAATCACATATAAAAGAAGACGATATGCAAAAGAAATACAAGCAAGGCGGATATTTCTCTATAAGAAATATAACATAAAAAAAAACCCAGAGATTATCCAGTCTATAAAGAGAAACAAACATGTGAAAGAAAACCAATAATACAAAATGATTTATAATAAACAAGATTATGCACATAAGTTGTTCTCAGCCTCAAAGATAAGCTATTAGCGTATCTAATTTGTTGAATACATTACCAGTGCTAAGATACTGATCAAAGTCAGGTAGTTTACTAATGAGACTTTTCTTCACTATTCTATTTATTATCCTGGATTCAATTACATTTCTTGGTGATTAAAATTGTATCTATTCCATAGCGAAACGAGTAAATATTTTTTCACATCGGATTAGGTTCAAATTATCACTATTTTTTTCACATGTAATGTACGTATTGACTCTAACCTGTGGCCAAATGACAACAGATCTAAAAGTTCTTGTATCTTCTCTTTATTCCATTTGGTTACAAAACCACCGTGGTAAGCGCTGTTACAATTATAATCATTAATATTGTTTTTGTAAACCATAGCAAATTATCATCATCATCATCATCATCATCATCATTTTTTGCACTAGCAGTTATTTCTTTTTATTTCCCTGTTCCCAGTCATACGCTGTTTTCTGCTTGGACATAATTGCTTTCCATTCTTTGGTCATTGCATGGTTGCTATCGATTTGTTTACATTTCAAACAGAGGCCAGATTGGTTTTTTTGCTTATTTGAAGGTGCAGACGCAAAAAAAGAAAAATAGACGCTGTCCAATCTCACAGCGCTGAGTTCGTAAGTAATTGTCATGGCAAAAGTATTGTTATCCGTCCACGGTGAGAAAGGGCGGTAGTACTTTAAAAACTAAGTGTTCTACTGTCACGGATTTTTATTTTCTGGTAAGGTTCGATGGTGGCGCCGGACAGTTGAGAAAGGGACGTAAAAGTAGGCGTTCAGAACTCTTTGTTGTTGAATTAATGGACTTCATTTCCTCACTTTTCTACGCTAGGTCGTTGCACTTGGTTCTGTCTGTTCAACGAACCGAAAGTAAACATTACCAAACACTTCATCAAATACATCTCCAGACGTTCTCCCAAAGCTGTCATTTATCCATCTGTTTTTCTATCTATCGGGTTATCAAGCTAATCATGTTCGAAATCTTATAGCGATAGATAGAACGATATCTCTGCTATTCTGAAACACCTAAATGATAACTGTACATTCTGATACGTCTTCATATTGCTTTAAAAGAGTCACAACGTCACAGTAGGATTCAATTATTTCAGTTTCTAATCGAACGTTCTAACGTTGGACATGTCTACAGCGCACATAAGACATGTAATTCAAGCTTCCACCTTGCTTGCAAAGATCACATTTAAAAATGACTGACTTCGGCTGGGATAAATTCAACATCTTTACTACTTCTCCTCATCTTTTTTTTTCAATTGAATTACATATTCTACAGAACCATCTCGATAGATTGGTTCTTGAAACACATGAAGAAGCGGAAACCATTACCTATAGATTCATTGTCTCTCTAATCAAAAACGCTATTATGAAGCTTGTTGAGGAGGTTATCAATAATATGGAATCTTTGCTACTGTGCAGATTCTATTGGAAATGATTTTCTGATGTTTTTTCCCACTGTAAATTTGAGAACTATATATGAGTTGATCTGCATGTACGTGTCCATCCATGTATGCAACTTATGTTTATGCAATAATCTTTCGCTTTATCTCAAGGTGTTTATATCTTTTTTTGTTGGCTTGTATTCATTTATATACCTTTCTTGTGCACTTGCCAATTCCCTGCTTTCTCCCCCCCTCTCTCTCTTATTCCTAGGTTTTTATTATTCCAAGAGATATTTTGGATATTGAATTCAACCATCATATCGCTTCCACTATTGACATTACTTTTCGGTTAATCCATTCTACAGTCTTCATCACGGAAGGGAACAAAAAACGGCAGCCAAAAGAAGATGGCAAAAAGTTAAACCAATCGACTCAGCTCATTCTCAGCAACACGAGCAACAATTCCCAGCAATCACAGTTGATCCCATATTTTTAAACGACTTCAGCTCTCACCCTACTAAGCTGAGAATTCAACAATATCTGATTTATATACGAGCTGCTCAAAACAATTATAGTCTGAGGCAACGACAGAGAAATCCATTTTCCACCTCTCATGTCAATCTCAGTAAAGAATCCAGTTTATATCTCTGCATGAATACGCATAAGTAATGAAAACGATAATGTAGTCGAATACTTGATTTTGAAGCAGAAAATCAATTTTATTAGGAACTTTCGTAGCTGAAGCAAATCAATTCAAACCCATAGATATTGCATTAATTTGCTTGTACCAGGATCGAAAATGGCGGTAACCATTATTTGTTAGCTCGAAATATTCGTAAGTGAAAACCTCAAATTCAACTATAATCGTCTTAATGTCCGCAATCTGCTCACGTATTTCGACTTGTATTTTCGCTTTAGAGTGCTTGAATTTGCGAGTGGATGCGTATCAAAGATGGAGGAAGATTGTGTAAAGAAATCGAATGCTAATGGCTGTGCTTTGAATCAATCGGTAGAGAAGGAGGGAATGGGACACGAACCAATCTTCTCATCAAAGGGACTCGACAGACAACAGCTGAACAAATGTAAAGGGAATGAAAAGCATACGAATGAATGAATGAGTTTCATATCATAGCCGGATCATGTTATGATGGAGATCAAATTTTAATGAGCTCAATCTCACAGCCATCCTAATACCTAGTCTCTCACTGTCCTTTGCTTGTCAAAAGTGGACGGACTATTCTACATGAGTTCAAGTTCCCAACCCTGTTGAAATCTGTGTCTGAAAGCAGGGGTCATCAAAGGAGGTCAGTATTTGGGCAAAGTGAAAGCTTCTCATGCTGATGAGGATTTAATGAGCTGAGATCGTTAACAGTTTCTGATAGGGAGAAGAGAGCCAATTTCTGTTTGTATCTGAAGTGGACACAATTATTCTGAACGACTGTCGAGTTCATATGACGAGCACTTTCGAACTTGGCTTTGTTTAGATGAATAGGACCACTTGTAATCTCCCATGTAATTAGTACGGTGCCGTGATTAGAACGCTACCGGTGTCAATAGATTAGAGATACCGATTAAGTGCGCATGCGTGGATTAGCATTGTTGAAATTGTGAGCATACAAAGCTTAGCAAAGATGAATCTGTACTCTGCATATACCGCTCTTGTCATCATCCTCCGACTACACTTACAGAGATTACAGCAACAACAACTACGAGCACCAACAACAGTGATGAGAAGAATTATAGTGATGATGATGTTAATTTTATTTCTACAACAATAATCCTTCTAGGAATGCTATTATTAGTATCGATAATTATCATAAATTGAGCAAACGAATTTGGTTTGAAACAATGCAAACGAATGGTATGATCACAAATCATAGGTTGCTCAAGATAATTATGGAAATAGATTACGCTGGAACTTTTAAATCCAGACTGATTACCCCATCGAAGCAACAAAACGAAATCTCATTGTTATGATCCACAGAAGGAAATTCAAACAGGTCACAAATCATCAACACCATAATGTTTTAGCATCTGTCGTTGGACATAGACCTTCCTCGAGACTCGGCAAACCTCTCAATCATGGGCATTGCAGAGTAAGTACTTGAAGAATTAGTCAAGCTCATCACGTCATCTTACTCTCTGGTCGTCGTAATTTTGCTTATGATCACTCGGGTCCACTCTAGGAATTGTGCTGTTATGCGGTTATTTACCGTTCTAGCAACAGGACCAGCCCATCGTCATTTGAGTTTCCTATGATATATTTGACTCCTGCTTTTTGAATAATATGCTGTGTTGTTTTATGATCTCTGTTGTGCTCGTTACATAGTCTTCAGTTCGAGGGCCAGTCTTTTGGTTAGATCTCATGTTTCTGCTCCATAGATTGCCGACTGCACACTGCTTGCAGAATCTTCTAATCAGAAGTGGGGATGTTTTTTGTTCTTGCATGTTGAGTCTGCCCTATAAAAATATAAGTATAGACTCGGTAGAAACTATCATGTGACCAACGCCTTTGGGCAGCATGCCGTCATTGGGGATCAATCACAAAATAGGGTGGATAATGAAAACACAGTAAGAGACGAGCCGAAATGAAATAGAGAAGTTTGCTGGTAAAACATGGCAGAGATAGAAGGAGATGGTAAAGATTAATATCCAGTAGTTAACTGTATTCCATTGAAAATTGAATTTCATGACAGGCATCTTGTAGAGAGACAAGTAAAACACAATCTTCTGCTCAAAATAGATCGCGTAGTTAATGTATTCCGACATTCTGACAAATGAAGACAGTGAGCTGGTCTTTTTGCATATTTCGTTTCAACGTGCATTTTTTTCGATTCTCTGTGAATAAGTAACGAAACGACGACATTCTCCTTTTTGTTTTACTCGATGCAGAAAAATCAGGTTTCTTCAAAATAATCATAATCTGTGGCTCCGAGCTCAATTAGATTATGTCGTTTCAGTTGAGAGAGTATTTATCAAACAAATATCGACACTTGAAAATCTATTGTAGCGTAGCCAAGGGGTTATGTTATATTGACGCATTGTTGACACAAAAGGAGAAGCTGTAAAAGATAAAACGGAAGAAAAAGCATACCAACCCACATGAGATGAAAGAAAAAAATTATGTAGAGGACGTTAATTAATAATAATAAAAATGATTAACAAAGAAGATGTCAAACGAAAAAAAAATAACGATAGAATACATGGATATTTTTGGTTTTTAATATGACATATTGCTTAGGTATTGTTGCTTCATTGTGGCATAGTTGATAAGGAGAATAGAGAGAGACAGATCTGATCATAGGAGACTTTGAAGTAAAAGAAGGAGAAGTTTGATACAAAGGAGCGAAGATACATTAAGCTGAATAAATAGAAAACAATAATAATAATGATAAAAACAGGAATAAAAATTATAGAAATAAGTGAAAAAAACAACACAAAACAAATAAAAGTTCAGATAAAACAGGAAAAAACCCAATAATCTGATAAATAACCAAATAAAACTGCCGAACTGGAAAGAAAACTTGATACTGTCTTCCGATTTTGCAGTCTTTGTTAGTTGACAGCTGTAGAGCAAAGTTCCCTGCAATTTATATGCTGTATGAAAAGTTACACATTGTGACTCATAAAATCATTGTGAAAAAACGCATCAAGGAGTGTTGGAACTGGTAAGACACAATATGTATACATTTCTGTACGAATCTGTGTATGAATGTGGGAAAACACCGAAATTAAGTAGCTTTCTATTCTCTACATTCAACACTTCATATCAAAGTTTGAATTTCATTATAGTTTGGGTAGTCACCGATCTGATACAATGACCCCCTCTAACACTACATAGCGTTGGAATTTTGAAGAAAAAATTTCTTTTTGATCTTAAGTTGAGGTTAAGTCAATATTCATGCGAAAAATCAGAACCCTGGGACTTTTTGTTTAGCTGTGATGCCAATTGCACGGAGACATACAGATATACACACGTCAACACATAGTATTATAGATTCAAGAGCCCATTGATGATTATCACGTAAAGCAGATTGTATAAGAACAGGATGAAACAAGGAAATTTCATTGGTTCTACTTGTATTGTTTCTGTCAATACAAACGTACTTTTTTTTTATAATGTTTGCACAGGCTTAGGAAACATTCACTATATATTGACAGGTTAATAATCAGGATGTTGTAAATGACCAACAGCAATAAAAAGTTCATTACATGCAACTACCAAATAAGATAAAATAGAAGAAGGGCCCACCTTTGTAGGAATTTGGAGTTCTAAAGATTTCTTTTTTAAAATCATTGATGCTTACAAATTCAAGAATAATTAAAAATATGTCGCTGAAAAATAAAAAAAAAGTATTTCCATTCCAATAATTCATTGCAAGGAATTATAGCTAATGATTTTGAATGAAAAGAAGAGAAGCATTCTAGTTGGATTTTACAAAATAATAGACGTGCTAATGACATCGATAAACCATAGTAATGAAGAACGTAAATCAGTAATGAAAAATATAAGTTATGTTTGGAGAATATCCAGCGATTTAATGATAGGAAAAAATGGCCGACTCAGGACAATAACATTCTTGTCATTATCAAAGTGTTTTCTTTGCAACTTCAAATTTTCATCACAGCATCCCTTCAAAAAAAATCCGTCGTGTGTTCAGTCTGAATTGTTTTCAGCTACGTTCTCCTTAATCAACCCCAAGTTCTAATATCCTTTTCAACATTGGAAAGTCAGGGGTGGAAGAGACTCAAATCTGAACTGCAAAGTTGGGTGGGTGACAGACCAGGATAATGCAATGCTGCTTTGCCTCCAATTTGTAACTGTCGATTGAGTAACCCAAAAGGGGAGTGTCATCTCTTGCATGCACGACAAAGGTCCTCCTGAGCAGTTCTCAAGTTGTACCGAGATCTCGCAACTGGTTTACAATATATAAAAAGTGGCTGAATACTTTACAGACAGATCTCGTATTAGTGATGATGACAATCCATTGGAAAATACGATGAAGATAATGATTGTTGAACTAATAATTGTGAAAACGAAAAAAATAAAAATAAAAAAGAAAGGAAGAGAGAGAAAATCTTTATTTAGTTTGGCCTTGGTATTTGCTCATTCGATTTGACATAACCCTGAGGGTTGGGTGTGCGTTGAATGCTGGGAAGACAACACCATGCTAATCTAGCATTTTGCCAAAACGTCTTGACACATCACGTGCATGAATGACGTTACTATGACGTCATTTATACAACTTGAAAGAGCCAGTGGACATCAGAAATCTAATCATCGAAGTAGAGTGAATTATTGTGACGAGATGGCGGGAAGGAAATAAAGAAAATGTCGGTTTGTTTACGTTTATCGAAGCGAGCACAATAGAGTTATAAGAATGCACACAGACACACAGACACACAGACACATAGACACACACACACAGACATATATATATATATATATATATATATATATATATATATATAATGTCCATTTCGTAAACACACACACATGCATATATATATATTTATATATAAACACAGACACACGGACACAGACACAGACATAGACACACACACACACACACACACACACACACACACACATATATACATATATATATAAATATAATCTTATTACCTGAATAATAAATGTATTCATCAATCTCTTCTAGGTCTTCCCCTCGTGAAAGCAAAATAAAACAATGCTAAATGATTGGCTGGGAATAATTTGGTATCGATAGATATATATTGCCAAATGTGCTTGAAGCGTACAATATAAAATCGATGCATGATATCGGCTGAGAAAATGAGAAAACGATCTGAGAAACAACTTAGAATCACACAAAGAGCCATGGAAAGAGCAATGCTAAGGACAATTCTGAAAGGATATATGAAAGATCAATATGTGGAAATATAAGAATGAATTATGTTATGAAAAAAATTGGGCAACGAAAAGAGATGGGCTGGACACTTGGCAAAAAGGGATGACAACAGATGAAGGAGAGGGGTAACTGCTTTTTCTCATAAGACAATGGATGAGATATAGAGCTTTGCTGGTAGTACATGGCAGAGGTTAATATAACTGCGGTCGTTAGGGAATAAAATGGGGGATATCTTTGTCCAGCCTTTGACTTGCAATTGATATATATATATATATATATATATATATATATATATATATATATATATATATTCGTAATAAATAAGATGAATTTCTGAGAGTGATAGGATAAAAACAAAACTGGTCAGCAATTTGAGAAGGGAGAAATAACTTAAAGGAGTTTAGGACGACTTTTGGGCACCATTTTATTTCATTCAATTCCTTTGTCTAAAAAATTTATTACGATGAAATCAATGTGAATTGTTGCTTTATGATTAATTCATCCCTTGTGTTATGTCCAATAGCATTCTCGCTTGTTTTGGGGAACATTCAGACCTTTTTTCAGTGATCGCTGCAGAACAAGAGGTAAAGGGAGTGACCCATTCATCAAAGACAACTTTTTCCAGTTCTAATTGATCACTTTTTACACAGCATAGTGTCGAAAATGTCGGTCACGTGACCATTTCTTTTGAGTGACTAACAACACCACTTTTTTTTCAAAACACTCTGCTCGCCGAACTGTACGACCTTACGTATCCCTTCATATCACGTGACCATCTGGTATTCTTTATGGTCTGCCTCTTTACTGAACCGGTGTATGGTCTTTCGCTACCTGCCTACAACTTTGAGGGAACTAAATGAGCACCACCTAATTACCAAATGTAACACTTGTGAAAACTGGAGATTACAGCACCGGAAATCCACGTAAAATAATAACGGTATATCGTCTCCAAAATCTAATTTGCCAATGTTGTCTTGCAGGAGATCCACGATATAAGAATTGTTTGTTGTTATTCATGAAGTCAGTTCAGAGAGTATCCAGCCATTTAGCAACGAGAAACTCACTATCCAGTTTGATATTTCGCCATCACAGTCATGATTTAAGAACCGTACCGTCAAAATTTGTAGTCATATAGAAATAGTGTACCCTGAATAGATTCTATTTGTGACATCACTGGCGTTTTTCACGAGAAAATATATGAAATAGAGGAAAAAAAACCCTAGAAATATTCAGATTCTCAAAAGTCTAGATGTTATGAATCAGCCCTTTATTGAAAGGCCCCGAATGTTCGAAAATATTTCCATTTTTAGAAGGTATCTTGTGAAGTATTGGTCCCACGTTTGTTGACAAAACAGTATGGCAAAGAGTACAAAATATACAAGCTAAACAAGTCGAGCATACAAGCACACAAAATCGACACTCACAAAAAATAAATAAATAAATAAAATCTGCAGCCATCTTCCGTAGCTGCAGCTATAATCTATCAAAGGCCTCATCACATTTTCTGTGATCTTGTCAATGGTTTGGATTCCCGGGAAGAGAATCAGAAATTACAGGATGTCAAAGCACGATTATCGGGGGTTGGGGGCTTATGTAACGCGTGGTTTTGCCAAAATACCTTGCACAACACGTGAAAAGTGACATGTCTGGTCAATGTTAATGCACACAGATCACATGCACAGTCACTGACATTTCACAGCCGATTGAGTAACCCCAGGGAGAGTGCTTGTCCATGCTTGCACAGTAAAGTCCCTCTTGCTAAGTAGCATCGAAGCTATTGAATTATTCCCCATGATATTTTAAATGGCTTGGTACTATCACTCACAATTTGAAGAATCCTTAACATCTACGAAGTAGTAGCGTTGTTTCATTCAATTCTTTGCTAAATCTCCCATCAGGTGTAAAATGTAGAAATGAATCGGACGAAGTGAGTAGATCGTTCGTTGCATATGAAAATAAGTGTTCGAATTATTTGGAACAAAGTTGATATGACCTTGTAGCGTAAGATGAAGCGTACAATTTAATGATGAAAAATATTCTGAATATGAACCTATTGTTGATACAAAAAACCTCTTTGTGGTACGAAGTGTACTATAAACTGTAGCGAATTTGGAACGTATCTGTATTCGTTATTCCCGACTACCAGAGGGTTACAACAGTTTCACGAGAATTCGGATTTTCGTGTGACTTCTTGCTCTATCTATCTCTTTTTGTTTCCTTTTTTTTTCTCTGTATTCCTTATCACTGTACTTTGTATCGATTATGTTCTCAGTGCTGCACTTTGGGAGGTGGCTATTAGCAATGCTACCCGCTTTTTTTCTGTTCTATCCATAAATACCTGACCAATTTCTTGATCATGAAGCAAGAACCTATTTTCGCTTTGGAATTGGTTCTCCATCTTTTGCTGAACTGTCCACCTAAAGGTTCTTTCATCTAACAAACTCACAGAAGATCATGTTATTACTCACCTCTCCCTCTCTTTTGTTAACCTTTTATTTTAACCGCCATTCTGTAAGGCTCATCAAATCTCGCTTTTATTTATCTAGCTCGCCAATTGGAAAGGCATCTTTTGTGTTCTTTCTTCATTGCTTTTTTCTCTATATTTTGTTCTCTATATCTCGTTTTTTGTCAATAGTGCGATCATTATTACTATCTAATTATGGACTAGTCGACTTGAGTTCCAATTAGGACTTAATTCGGGCTCTTATTCCAACACAGTTACGCTGCGTCAGCCATGTTTTAACTGAGCTTACTGATCTATTTTAGTTTGTTTTGCCTAAGGATATTTACAGTCATATGAATTAGCAATATTATAGATTGTCTTACTATTACGACCTTTATTTTTGCGATAATATGATATTTATATGTGGTTATCTTACCAAAAGTCCGGAAGTAAATTTTCTTCCACCATAAAATGACAGAGGCCGGCAAAATTTTGAATATTACAATGCAGAATATTGATTGATTGGAAACTGTACTTGATGTAAGGTACAAAGCTATATTTTCGTATTAGTATGGCTGTTTTACCCAGTATTATAATCAATCAAGTATCTCTTATAAGCAAGACAGGTTTGATATATCGAATGTATCAAATCGTAATCGGCTAAGTGTTTTTCACCATTAAATAGTGTGAGTTCTTTGTATTCTCTATTTAACTTTTTTATCTACGAAGCAAAAAACAATGTTGTTTTGTTGATACAATATCAAAGTATTTCCTTTCACTGCCAATTTAAATCCTAAGTCATCCGTATCAAACATCTAACGACCTGTTTCTGTTTGATTATACCCTGTCTCTTATGATATCCTCATTATCATCAGCATAACATTTGGACATGAACTGTCCCCAGAGCTCTCAATCGTTGACTTTGCAACACTGATATCTCATGATCATTTAAATCGTCATGCCGGGTAGTTTTTTGCCAGCCACGATTCCCCTTATTTTGATAAGTGTTTCCCAGCGGTTGTCTCACATATTTTTCATCATGGCATTTGAGTTTTCTATTGAATACCATTTATTCTGTTTTTTTCCATAATATAATGTGCTAACTTGAAATCTCTCTGCGTGATGTCAAGCATAGTCTTTTCTTGTGTGCATTGTAATTTTTTCAGTTCGAGAGCCAATATTTTGTTCATGTACCATATTTTAGCTACATCAAGTTATTATCTTATCAAAACCATGCATTAGTGGCTCAATTCATTCTTTTTTAAAAGTTTTTTTTGTTTAGTTCAGCAAATCTTTCACGCTATAAAATCATAAAATCAATTTGAATTTATTTTTGATTTGAGCCTCACCGTCAGGTCATTACAACTAAAACTTTTTCTTTACTATACTAATGGGTTAATTGAAACATTTCTTTATGATACACAAACATCTTTCTGTTGCTAAAGAACGAAACGAATCAAAATGGTATAACAGAGTTTTTGAAGAATTACAGCTTCCTCTCTATAAAGAAAATGGAAATTTCAGGAAATAAGATTCCTTGTAAATATTTTCAAAATATTGTGCAATAACATAGAACCGATTTCTTTTTCAGAATTTTCAATCAATATTCGATACGTTCACAGAGCTGATAAGAGCGAAGAAAGGCTTTGAAGTCGAAGAAAAAAACCAGAGTTAAATAGAATGAGAGCCAAACAAAAGAAACTAAAAACAAACCCCCTGTACCCACACTCACACTAAGATAACTATTATCTGTTATTTACTTCCCCAACCCCGCTTTTTCCCGACCAAAGTGTGTTTCTAAGTTGATAACGATATACAAATATGAATCTGAATATCTTTTGTTGATGATAAAATTATTATTTATTCAAGAGAGACGCTTGGATTCTTTTTTTGGCCTAGTTTTGATTTGTCTGTCATCAAATTGATCTGCAACTTATACGAACACATGCAACCCAGCGTGTTGATGTACTTTTGAATATGTGTGTATACGTATCTGTTTATTATAAACAAATATAGGTTTGTAACTTTCATGAGTGAAGCATCAAAAAAGTGTGGCAATACTTCTGTTGAAAGACAACTCTCAAGAGAGTATGATGGTTGGTGACGAAGTCCCGTTGTTTTTCAAACGGGTCACCTCACTGATCCTTGCAAGTATTCTACACTCTCCGTTCATACTGAGAATTGGACCCAGAACTTTCTGTGGGTGAGTTAGACATACTAACCATTAAACTTTTTTATGCTGACACTTTCATGTGTAAATCAATTTTCATTTGGCGAAGCTTAGTCCAGCAACTAGGCCAGATGAAGAGGAAATTACATTAAAAAGATTGTGTTGCGCCAATCTTTCAGGTGGAGGGATCTGCTTGCTACAAAATATGCAATTAACTCTGAAGATCTCAAGGTATATTGACTTAAACTACAAATACACATGCAGTATACGTGTTTGGAAATATGTGCTTGGAAGGCATAAGGTGATTGAAAATGGGGTCTTCTTTTGCAAAGATACAAGCATATGTTTCCGTTTCCAAGATCGTGCGTTAATTCATATGTGCTTATATGAGTACATGTTGAAAAATGACTGTCTTGTGCATTTTGCTCCTCTCTCAGCCGTTCAAAATTTCACAGAAAATTGCTGACGATAGCAACAATAAGTAGTGTGCGTAGCCAATCAGCGTATATTTGCAAACTGACAAGGAAGAAGTCAATCGAAAATAGAGGACATCATTTATTCTCCTTTTGAGGTTCAGAAGTTAGGGTAAACTTTGGTCTTATATTCTAGACAAATTGGGGGGAATTTTTTTTTTGTGGGTTATTTTTTGGGGGGGAATGTTATAATTTAAAAGTAATTCTTCACTAACTGCAAATGGGCCAAAAGAGTGTGAGGCTACCTACCTTTGTGAAGGAAACATTTTATCTCTCCTGGAGGCAAAATTGAGGGGGTCTTATCCCCCCAAAGAGAGTACAAATTGAGGAGAATATTTTCAGAGAAAATAAAGAGTTAGGTAAAAAATGTTTCCATTACTAGGGTAAAAAAGAACAAGTATAAGTAATTACCCTTATTTATTTGTAAATGATTAAAATGATTTGCAAAAAATAATTATCAGTAAGTACTAACTTTCAGAAAGATTGTATGAGTTTTGGTGCATAACACCTTGTGAGAGGAAAAGTAAAACAAGACTGTTTTATTTTAATTATAAACATTGTCGTTATTCTGTATATATTCATCTGACGATTAAAAGCCGTTTGGCTTCGGCTGGAGTTTAGAATTACTTCTAATCTTCAAGATCCCAAGTTGGCAGAATACCTAAAGTATTCTATGTAAAGGACATTGATGTGGAGGATCACTCCAGAAACTCAGATGCAATAACAAGTCATGATTTAACATTCTCTGAACATATTGTTACAATGGCTGAAAGTATAAAAGTGTCATGGGATAGATTGTTAGAACTTTTGAAACTAGATCTGCAATTCCCATGCTTATACTAAATAAAGCACAGATTTTACCGAAGGTAGACTATTGTTCCCAGTTGATATGTCCCCGAACTCAAGAACAAATTATTGAACTCGGGAGGATACAGAGAACTTTCACTTTCCGCATGACAGAAGTAAAACATCTTGATTATTGGGAGCGGCTCAAGTACCTGAAATTTCATACTGTACAAAAAGACATGAAATGTATTCCATAATCTACAGCAAGAACATTCGGAAAAAAACGGCTCTAAACTTTACTGTGAACCGAGTTGAGACTGGACTAAGTCATCGGCAAAGTACAAATTGTATTTTCCCCACCCCCTTTAGATTTAAAAAAAATCAACTCAATGATACATTTACAAATTAACAAGTCTGAGACAGAATGGTCTTGCCTTATAGAATCAAAAAGCTTTTAATAGTTAACCACAGCATACCAAAAACCCACTGGCGTCAAAATATCAATCCAAACGAAGATTCCACAAATTATCAAACTATTTACTCGACAAACTTGTAATCCCATCTTATGCATTAACAACGTAACAGAACAGTCATTGTGAATCAAGATAAGAACAAAACGTAATTGCACCTTGTTTGAAATACCCATTTGAGTGAGAGAAAGGGAAAATAGATATTTTGTCTTTAGTTGTTGATTCACCAGATCTTTTTTCATGGACGTCACGGAGCCAATACTTTCTGAACTTGTGTAGTGGGTCTTTCTACCTTCTATTTTGCCAGTTTCGGTCATGCATTCGATCTCTGGCAATCAATATTGCGACTTCATTGGTTGTCCGCCATTCTTGCAACATGACCAGCCATTTGCCATTTGAGTTTTTTAATGGATTTTGTTATGTTTTGGAATCCTGTTTACCCCGATATATTGTGCTGTCTTGTGATATCTCCATATGAGGTTGAGAATTTTTTTTTTCATGTGCAAGTGGCTTGCTTCTCAGTTTAAGGTTAAGTCTCTTGGTTAGCTTCCATGTCACAGCTCCACAGGTGACTATCAGGAAGGGAGCATTGGTTGTACACTTTTTAAGGCTATATGATGTACAATTTTCAAGTTCATACAATAATATGATGTATGTTTTTCTTCTTGACGTTATAATCAGAGTTATGATAAAATCAACGAGGGTATATATTACATGAACATGATAGATCAGATGTTCAACGATTTATTTGTTTTGTATTCTTATATCATAGAATAAAATGTTTAAGACGCAAAAGTACATTACTTCATTAAACATCTGTTTTTCAAAAGAAATATAAGATGAAGAAAAACAAAGAAAATGGATATGAAAACGGAAGAAAAGTTAATAATGAAAATTCTGGATTATGTACAAACGAAATCAGTGTAAGAGATTTATATTCACTGCAACATACGATGGACCAAGTTTTATTTCCTGTTTTTACTCTAAAATATCTTATTGCAAAAAGTATTCCACAACACCTGCTGTTCAAGTGCTCACTCGTACAGGCTGACATTTGCAGACGGTTGATTTTATAGACGATTTCAGAATTTGAAAATGAGGCCCCCTCCAAAAAAAACCCGGAAAATCTTTTTGATTTGTATAGGCAACTAAGAATGTCAAAACTCTTAATTTTCAGTTATCAATAATTATTTATCAATCTTTACTCAGTTCAATACTTGGTTGCAGTAGTGTCGAACGGTTGAGGGTTGAACCCACTTCAACAGTGAGCTAGCATAATTACGGTAAGCACTTTTATCAGTATAATATATACTCATAAAACATAGAAGACAGTCCATATCCGAAGGGAATATTAGGAAAGTATTACGGTTTATTCACAGGTAAGTATTAGGATGTACGAATAAAAACTTAAAATTGCTAACAAGCCTAGTTTATTAATCAAGATAAGCTAACCTCGATTTGCTTCAAGGATTTTTTTTCCTAAGTTTCAATTATATAGATTCCTTCTTTTTTTTATAGGTAGCAACGTGTTTTTCAGCAGAAAATTGTTCAAATGATGTCATTATTTCTTCTTTTTTGCTTGCTTACTTTAATTGCCAATAAAAAGCTTCAGATATTAGGATACTTAACATTCTGTTTGGGATAAGTCTAGTTAATATGATCCGAGATTGAGTGGCTGCAACTTTGTATTGGTCGGATTGGCAATTTGCCGTGCAATAAAATAGGTCCATATTTGTTTACCAAGGGTCATTATCCTGGCTCATGTCTCCGGAACAAAATGTAGGGCCGACGTCGCACTGTCCTTTCTGAACAGGTTCCCATTCCAAAGTTGATGTCCTTGAGAGTACTGACTTTTAAAAGAAAACTAATAGATAATCAGTTAAACACGTATAAGTCCATCTTCGGTTTTAAAATTCGTCAAAATAATCACTTGGAGGAATTTAGAAAATGTCCATTTAATATCTGACAGCCTGATATTTAAGGGTATTTAAGTGTATATTCACAACATATTGACATCGAATTTGATATCATTACTCACATGGTACGTATTCAAACTCTGGAAACAAAGGATGTTGGTTAGAATCAATTTTGTAAAGTATCTTGGCTGTAGTGCCGGAATCAGTCGCAAATATTTCAAGATGGCGGTGGTCAATCCATCATAATTACCCAGAAAACTGTCAAATATCTAACGATTGAAATTCTAATCAGCCACATTCAATACGAGCTAAATATATGGTGATCAGCACATGTACATATGCCATAAAAGGCGTGGATACAGCCTAATCGACTACTTCAGCTAAGGATCAACAATAGTAAACACATATCTGTCAGTAGGTTCCAGTATTGTACTTGTATAGTTTTCAAGTCATGGTATAAATGATTTTAATATTGTACGCTATTGTTCGTACGTAATGAGCCCTAACAAGTTCTAATTTCAATAGTTCCCTATGTTAATCGTTTGGCAATGAAACCCATGTAGAAGAACTTTCAGTCCCAGCTACATGATAGCACTCTGCGCTACAGTTGTGAAGTCAGGACAGGTGGTACATACTGCAAAAAGGTCGTCATCATCATTATTATTATTATTATTATTATTATTATTATTATTATTATTATTATTATTATTATTATTATTATTATTGTTGTTGTTGTTGTTGTTGTTATTATTATTATTGTTATTGTTATTATCATTATTATTATTATTATTATTATTGTTATTTGGAATCTCACACCAGTTGCCTGGTGGTAACCGCTGGAGTTTGAGTGACAGCAAGTCTCCTCAAGTCTCCAGCCCTCCTCTCCTAGTACTCATAGGTCGCAGTAATTCTGCGATTTACAGTTTCACACCGGTTGCCCAGTGGTTATTGTTGAAGGCTGAGTGACAATAAGTCTCCTCAGGTCTTCAGCTAACGTCTCCTCCCTTTTTCACTTTTTCACCTATTATGTCAGGGCTAAAATTCATTGCAGTACTTATGTCTCTAGCACCTTCATCAGTATCCGTGCAATTCCCAGTAGTGCTATGGTCTGTACGGTCTCTATCCTTCCCCTAATCCTGATCTCCTCCAGTCTCTCCCTCAGCGTTTTGGAGACTGTTCCTAGTGCGCCCACTATGACCGGTACTACCCTGGTTTTCATGTTCCACATCTTCTTTAACTCTATTGCTAGGTCCTGGTATTTTTCCCGTTTCTCACTCTCCTTCTTTTTAACTCTATGATCTGCAGGTACAGCAACGTCTACTATTTGGCAGGCCTTCCTTTTTTGTCTACTATTACTAAGTCCGGTCTTCTTTATCATCTCTAGGGTGTAATGCTTTATGCATTGTCATAAGTTTCCTAGTTCGCCTATCCATTGATTGGAGTTCTTCCTTTGTCCATCCTAGGAATGGTCCTGTATATCTATCTACTGACACCGCCCAGGTGTTCATTCCTTTTATTAGATTTCTGCTGTTCAATTAGGTCTCTAATATTTTCCTTATCCTTCTAAGGTATTCTCTCTTTATTTTTTCCTTCATCTCTTCCTGTTTTATCGTGTCACATTCAAGGACGCCTATGTATTTGTATCAGTCTTGTGCGGCCAATGCTTTGATCTTACTGTTTACCGGAAGATCGATTCCTTCAGTCAGTGTAAGCCTTCCTTTGTGCATTACCATGATTGCACATTTATTATTATTATTATCAATATTATTATTATTATTATTGTTATTATTACTATCTTCATTATTATTATTATAAATAATAATAATAATAATAATAATAATAATAATAATAATAATAATGATAATAATAATGGGGAAAGAAGGCAGGACATAAAACCAGATGCCACAGAGGCCAAGAACTATTGGAATAGCATATGGGGGCACCCAAAAAGACACAATGTAACACCGCAATGGTTAGGAAACATGAGAAAAGAACTAGAAGATATAGACAAGGGAGAACCAATAGTACTGAATGAAACCACATTGAAACATACTCTTAGGAAAGTAGCCAAATGGAAAGCACCGGGTCCCGACGGGATCCATGGGTATTGGTTCAAAAAATTCACCACGTTACACGGCAGACTCACTCACCTACTCTAAAATTGTCTAAATGAAGGCAAAGCACCAGAATGGATGACTAAAGGCAGAACCACCCTCATCCAAAAAGACCCGGGAAAGGGGAACATAGCAAGCAACTATAGACCAATCACTTGCCTACCACTTATGTGGAAAATCCCGACCGGGCAAATAGCAGAGAGAATATACATGTCAATGGATAGAAGGGGGCTACTACCAGAAGAACAGAAAGGGTGTAGGATAGGAACCAAAGGGGCAAACGATTTACTCTACATAGACCAGATGATCTTAAAAGAAGTAAGGAAAAGGAGAAAGAATATCGCAATGGGATGGATAGATTACAAAAAGGCATACGATATGATTCCACATAGCTGGATACTCGAATGCCTTAGAATGTTCAAAATTAGCGAACCGGTGGTTAAATTCATTGGTAATTCAATGGAAGACTGGAAAGTAGATTTGACAGCCGCAGGGGACAAACTAGCCGAGGTAGGGATAAAAAGGGGAATCTTCCAAGGAGACTCGTTGTCCCCACTATTATTTGTTCTAACAATGATATCGCTTAACAGAATCCTGAAAAACAGCAAAGGATACCACTTCTCTAAAACAAAAGGAAAAGTCAACCACTTAATGTACATGGACGATATAAAATTGTTTGCAAAAAACAGGGGAGAGCTTGAGACTCTGTTCAACGAAGTAAGGGAATATAGTGAGGACATAGGAATGGAGTTTGGGATAGAAAAATGCGCAATCATGGTGATGCATAAAGGAAGGCTTTCAATGACTGAGGGAATTGAACTTCCGGACAACAACAAGATTAGGGCATTGACTGCACAAGACCGATACAAGTACCTAGGTGTCCTTGAACGTGACACGATAAAACAGGAAGAGATGAAGGAGAAAATTAAGAGAGAATACCTCAGAAGGATAAGGAAAATATTAGAAACCAAATTAAATAGCAGAAATCTAATAAAAGGAATGAACACCTGGGCTGTGTCAGTAGTTAGGTATACAGGACCATTCCAAGGATGGACAAAGGAAGAGCTCCAATCAATGAATAGGCGAACAAGGAAACTTATGACGATGCATAAAGCATTACACCCTAGGGATGATACAGATAGACTATACGTTAAGAGAAAAGAAGGTGGTAGGAGGCTCATCAGCATAGAAGATTGTGTCCAGAGAGCTAAAGTAGTCCTAGATAGATATGTGCAAACAAATAGTGAAGAAATCATAAAGAGCGCGAGGGATAGTGCAACAAACAATAAAGTAGAAAACAATGGAACAGTACAGCAAACTAGAAAAGAAAAGTGGGAAGGGAAAAAATTGTACGGCGAGTTTAAAGGACGGATAAAAGATATAGCAGACGAGAAATCATGGACGTGGTTACGAAAGGGAAACCTTAAGAGAGAAACAGAATCGCTCATCATGGCAGCCCAAAACAAAAGCATAAGGACAAACTACATAAAAGCAAAAATCGACAGAACACAGACAAACAGCAAATGCCGCATGTGCGGTGAAAGAGATGAGACAGTAAACCACATAACTAGTGAATGTAGCCAACTCGCCCAGAAGGAGTATAAGCATAGACACGATAGAGTAGCAACGATGATACACTGGGAACTAAGTAAACAAATGGGATTCAACCATGGGGAAAAGTGGTATCAGCACAAGCCAGAGGCAGTTTTGGAGAATGACAACCACAAACTACTGTGGGACTTTGACATCCAAACTGACCACCTCATCCAGGTAAGAAGGCCGGACTTAGTAATAGTAGACAAAAAAAGGAAGACCTGCCAAATAGTAGACGTTGCTGTACCTGCAGACCATAGAGTAAAAAAGAAGGAGGGTGAAAAAAGGGAAAAATACCAGGACCTAGCAAGGGAGTTAAAGAAGATGTGGAACATGAAAACCAGGGTAGTACCGGTCATAGTGGGAGCACTAGGAACTGTCCCCAAAACGCTGAGGGAGAGACTGGAGGAGATCGGGATTAGGGGGAGGATAGAGACCGTACAGACCACAGCACTGCTGGGAACTGCACGGATACTGAGGAAGGTGCTAGAGATATAAGGACTGCAACGAATCGTAGCTCTGTCATGATATGCGAAAGAGAGAGGAGACGTTAGCTGAAGACCTGAGGAGACTTATTGTCACTCAGCCTTCAGCGATAACCACTGGGCAACCGGTGTGAAACTGTAAATCGCAGAATTACTGCGACCTATGAGTACTAGGAGAGGAGGGCTTGAGACTTGAGGAGACTTGCTGTCACTCAAACTCCAGCGGTTACCACCAGGCAACTGGTGTGAGATTCCAAATAATAATAATAATGATAATAATAATAATAATAATTTCACACAATTAGCAGGGACAGCAAATTTCCTCAGGTCTTCAGCCCTCCTCTGTACACTCTTATAGTCCACAGGAGTTCTGTGGTTTACAGTTTCACACCAGTTACCTGGTGGTTATTGCTGAAGGCTGAGTGACAGTAAGTCTATTATCAAATTTTGACTAATCTTTTTTTAATTTCATGCTCGTTGCTTTTCCGTGAAAGTCTTGGGTAGTTATTCGGACACTGTTAAATAATCAAGTTATATTGGAAATTAAAAATGAGCACTTGTCATGATTTTAACTCAGATTCGTTATCTCTGAAGTTTGTCTTTCTGATATTACACCATCATGGTTTGGGTCGTGGAGGTTTCCCAGGAACGTACCACTCAAGCCATATAATTATATTCCTTATTTTTCCCATCACTACTACGCTACCAAATGTGTTTTTCATCTGCACGTGTGGTTTTCGATGTAATAGTTCTAGAAAGAGAATTGAAAACTATCACTATTGGCTGCTACCAATCCCATTCTCACTCCTATTCCAACTGAAAATTTTTTCTGCAAATTTTGTATTGCATATATTATGAATACATTTTCAGACATGTAACACTTGTCAGTTTGCTCAGTTGATAAGAGAGTTGCCTAGCAATCACTTGGATGGGATTTCAAATCATGATAGAGAGATGTAAATTTTATGCATCAGGGATATACAAACAGTGACAATTTATCCCCTTAAATTAGGCGAGAATTGCTTCTCACTGGAGCTTGACAATGATGCTTCATTTACAAATGCGTATTCAACTATTTTATTCGCCTTTACATTCATTCCAAAAGACTTTGTTGTTGAAAGTAGATGTCGATTCATAAAAACCAACCCAAGTCATTTCTATGCTTTTGAGTGGAAAAATGTTGACGTTTCAAAGTGTCTATCTTACTTGACGAATTGTGTTCTATCAGACAATGTTGTTTCATTGACTCCAATGCCTACTCTAGCGTGATAGCTTGCAAACCCGTATCACAGAACATTAATCTAGATGAATTATATTTTTCTAGATACTATCACTGGGGTATTCTTCGATTTTGAATCTTCCTTTCTTTTATTCACCTGAAAATGTACATGGACCCTTTTTTCTTTTCTAGAAACCGTCAACCAAAACTTCCACCCAAACTGTCAAAATTGGTTTCTTCAGTTGTCTGGTTAGTCCGGCTGGCTAGCTAGCTGGCATGTATGTATGTATGTATGTATGTATGTATGTATCACACGTACACATTGATGAAGTGGGCTGTTCTTTTCAACATCCCCACCTTATGACTGTTTCTTTCAAATTATCCCCGGATATATATATATATATATATATATATATATATATATATATATATATATATATATGAGCTGGTAAGGGGTCCAATTAGCAATACAAGTTTATGCCAAATAGGTCCCCTAGATTGTGTCCAGGAGCATTGAAATATTTACAATTCAGAACTTTGTAGTAAATGGTGCCCAACATAAAGCAAGAGAAGTAAGTTATCTATTTATCAGTACTTCTTCCATTTTTTTTTTAATTGATTACCTCTAACACTGCTTGCTGCCAAAAGATGTTGGTAATGCGATGGATTCTATTGAGTAACAAACCTGGCCGGTTCTTTTTTTCCTCCTCATTAATTCATGGCTTCACGGCTCATGTTTACTCAACACTAAGAGTCAGAATCGAATTCAGTAATCCAAATCACTAAGATATCACATGAATATTCTTTACGCATTATATAAATATATATTTTATTTGTATCCCAAATCAGTAATGGTTGGATATTGTTGATATATATCACATGCTACCATTACTTATGCAACCTCTTATGACATCACAAACATTCACAAAGGAATAACCCAGAAATATATATAGCAATAAACTAAAATCAATATGCAGGTCTGAAAAGAAATCCTCACTTAAGCAATGTCTTTTAACAACATGTGGGGCAATGAAAGAAAGAAAAACTTCTCTTCAATTTAGTTGGGCAGTGATCACTAAAAAAGTCTGAATTAGAAAAAAAGCATTAATGCTGTCGAGTACAAATAGCCAACTAATTTATATTGTAAATTGGACCTTGACCTAAAATCATATTTAGGAATACAGTGAATTTTTAAATTTCCAGTCCACAGGATCCATTGGTGTAGCTTGTACGTGCTGTTCATATGTACACAGCCAGCTTTCCTGCCAACTAATCTGAAAAGAGAAGAAATGTATATATATATATATATATATATATATATATATTCAAGCTTTTTGTGACAGTTTTGATTGATATTTTCTAAAAATACGATAATGAGAGGATTTAAAATCAATCGCATCAGCGAACATGATAAAATAGGGATCTGTAATCTCTCTCTATATCCAGGGAAGTCTAATGGCAGCTATTTCCATCATTTGCTTGAGGTTATTCAAAATACTTTATTGAACACCAAAGGTAGCAAATGGTTGTTCTCCTTTGTTTTATGCGTGTTTATTTGTTACTGCGCTCCTGGCTATACTGTTTCATCTACAGACTTGAAAACTGGCATCAGATCTCCAGTAGACCAATTTAAAAAAATACTTTTATTTTATATATAAAATAAATTACATTATTTTGACAGGTTTATGGATGAAATCTGGTGAATCTGGATATTTTGAAAAATCTATCATAGATTTTTTCCGGTGGTAAATATCTCAAAACATCTACTTCCCGGAGAATTTGGATATTTTGATATGTTTTTATATCTCATTATTATACGATCCAATATTTTTTATGTAAACCATCAACTGAAACTCTCAACATAGATTGCTTCAGTTTTTATGTTGGTCCAGCTGGCTGATTAAATAAAAGAAAGAGGCAAAAGAAGTAACTTATGAATTGATCACCCTTTTTAAAAATGTCTTATTTGATCATTCCCGATTAGACGTGGGTCTTGTCTTTGAGTTTTTCACTTTATTTGTTTGTTAATCTCATTCTGATAGCAAAGAACTTAGCCTTTTTTTTCTATGAATCACTTTTTCTTCCATATTGACAGATGAATAAATTCAGTTTAAATAGATTTCCCAATGTAGACCTCAGCAATTTCCATTCGTTGCTTCACGCTCTCTGCACACCATCGGATGTTGCAATCAGACAGACAAATCGAGCGTCTCTTAACGATTCGCGAAATGGCCGAAAAATAAACAAATCGTTCGATTGGAAAAAAAGGAGCCATCTGCGCCTCACTAAGCGTGTTTCGGCCTACAGCTAAGCGCTTGACTAGTGGTCCGAGCGGACTGTTAGTTTTGCAGTCACTTGCCCTGACGGCAGATGATGTTTGCTTTCCGATAGGAGACCAATTCCGCTGTAATCCAATAGATTATTGCAGAGGGCCTTTCCGTGGCCGTTATGCATGAGGATGCTTTTTGTAGTGGGCTGATAACTGTGGCTATCAATGGTAAGTGCCTCCCTCTTAAAGTTGAAAAGGTGATTTTTACAAATGGTACCGAAAATATTTTGACAGCCGAAATTTTATTTAGAAATCATTCATATCTGTACTTCATCAACTTTTTTTGTTATTTTACTAAAGAAATTTCTGCTCTGTTTTTAGTGTTTCTTTCTTTCTTCCTCCTTTTCTTTTTTTCTCTGTTTCTGTACCATGTCATCATTTGATTTCTCTCTCTCTCTCTCTCTCTTCCTCCCCCCTTTTTTTTCTTTCTTTCTTTCTTCTTTCTTTCTGTACATCACTTTCATTTGTATCTCTTTTCCCTATCTTTTACGTGCCATACTATAATTTTCCCTTTTCTCTCTCCCCTTCTGTCTTTCTTTCTTCTTCTTCTTCTGTACATTTCTTTCATCCGTTGCTTTCTTTCTTTCTCCCTTTCTTTATGGGTTATACTATTATTTGTCATTTTCTCTTTCACATTCATTCCTTTTTTTTTCTTTCCGTACATTACTTTCATTCGTCGCCTTTTTCATATTTTCTTCCTTTCTTTATTCCTTATTTTCTTTCCATGCTTTACTCACAGTTGCTTTTTTTCTTTCTTCCTTTCTTTTTCCTGTCTTTCTTTCTCTCCATGCCTTCTTCTCACTTGTCTTTTTTTCTTTCTTTGTTTTTTCCTTTAAATTTCTTCTCTTTCTTTCTTTTTATTATTTTTTATTCTGTTCGATCGTTAGTCTTATTTCTTTCCTTTGTGTTTTTTTCTTTATTTCTATTTATTTTCAAAACACTTTCTTTCTTTTGTTATTCGTGATTTTATCTTTATTTCTTCTTGAATTATTTTCTGTTTTTGTTTTCAACTTACACCTTCGGTTTTGCCCTCTTAATAATCTCTTGATTCCGCCATGATTTCCCTATGTTGAGTATGTCCGTCCATCCATCTGTCATTCATTACTTCATTCATTTCTTTCTTTCTTTCTTTCTCTCTCTCTTCACCGTTCAATTTCCTCTCTGTGCTTTTCAAATTACCATACAGCTTCCTTTTTGTTTCTTGTGTACTCCTTCATCATACATTTAATCAAGCTTTTCTGTTGCCTTTCCTGTTTTTAAGCCTCTCTTTTCTCCCTACCTACTTCCCTTTCTTTCGCCTTTGCCCCCTTTCCCTTCCTACCTGGTCCTTTCTTCCTTTCTTTTCCATCCTAACCCTTTTCCTTTACCTCCCTATCTTTTCTTTCTTTCCTAGTAGCCATTTATTATGGACACTTGAACAATCTTTCATGAAGATCTCTACTCGGCTTGAGTTTTTACTTTTTATTCTTCTTCTGGATTATCTGCCATCTTTCCTCTATCTAATTTAAATCCCACAATCGAATAAAACTTCTTTTTAATTTTTGTTAAAAGACTTCTCTCAGTCTTCTTTTTCGATCACACTTCTACTGGGTAGGTTATTCACCTTGATTGCATCAATGGGAGTTCTTCACAGTAAACGATGCACCTGGATGGAAAAATAATTGGGGGACAGATGACGTGTTTTCCAGGTAACATAATTTGGAACAAAAAAAAAATCATAAAATGATTATACAGGAAAACGCAGAAGTTATATTTGTATGTATTTGATACAGTTCTGATTTTGGTTGGGTTACAATATTCATTTGAGCGCCCTGTCCGGTTGCCTTATTGTTTGCTTTAAAGAGAACTGTTATCAGCTGTTTGAGGTCAAGTAATGGTATATATCCTCGAATATCCTACACTTTCCAGAAGATAAACAGTGGCCTGTTCCTAAATATTTCCTAAATCTCTAAATATTCTATTCTTTCTGCAAAGGTATCTGGAGCCGTTCCCTGGGTTCCGGTTATTATGAGGGATGATCTTCACATTTTACAGTTCTTTAAGATTCTAATCTAGGTGATCTACACAGTCTCCGATGGATTACGGTCCTCATTTAATACCGCCATTTTTTTTGTTTATACTGTGCCGTCATTTCACGTCTCTCTTCCCCTACTTTTTTCTTTTATAATTCCTGACTAATTTTTGATTTCACCTTGAAGTGATTGGTTTTGACACTCTTGTTTTTGTCTATGATAATAATCTATTTCAAAAGTAGTATTACAAAAGTAATAGTACGTCGGTTTAATCCGATTATATTAGTATGACTCAAATCACAGCTCCCAATGTGAAATCTGAGGAAAAAAAATATAGACACAAAAGGTTTTACCCATAATTAAGTATTTCAGAGCAGAACATGAATCATTAGAACAAACAAATAAAAAAATTAATGATAATGCAAAGAGCTCTATACCTGACGGGATGATATGGATAAGCTTTATGTAACGAGAAAAGAAGGCGGAAGAAAGTGATCCGCGAAGAAGGATGAGTTAACTTGGTTAAAAAAAAAAGTTTTTATGGTTTAATAAAATGTGACACAAAAGATGATGATATCAACTAGAAATAACAAAAGGACAACCGACGACAAAAGACGATGAAAGAAATACCAAATAAGCAGAAGATTCATAAAGTAACTCCTTTTTGGAAATACAGAAATAAAGATATGAAAATAGAAAATGTCGAAGGTAGATTCAGAATATAAATGAGGGCAATAACTGACGGAATCCCTTGGATATGACTGCGATGATGAATTTGAAAAGAGGAATGAAATCACTCGGTTCAAAAATATATCCAGATCAGTTATGTGGAGTGTGATCTGTGTGGGAAAAGAAAAGAGAAACAGATTAATTGAATGATAAGTATTGTAAAAAGAAAAGGCAGTCTTGAAGGTACTTGCATGATTTGGTGCTGACTTTATTTTCTGAGAAAAGGTAATAAGAACCAGTCGGAAAGAATAGATACAGATAACCGAATCAAAGCAAGGAATCAAAACTTGATTTTACTGAACTTTTATAATTCTTTTTTTGCATCCTCATATTAATGTAATAATAGAAATCGTCAACATAAGCTTCTCTAGTGTTCATGTTTACTGGCCACCCTAATTGAGTTAGGGGGCTGAAATTGTGATTATTTTATTCTTATGTAGAGGATAAAGCTTTTATTTTTTGAACTCTCGCCTGAGGTATAAAGCAGGAGGTCTAGATTGCAATGCAAGTCGATGCTGAATTGATATCTCAGTTCACCTCCATTTTTTTGTTGATCACCAAAAACAAGGTATGGTGCGAAAAAACGTTGGTCATGAATTGTTCTCCATTGAGTGATATATCAGACATGTAGTAATTAAAATTTGTACAATGTGGACCGCTCGCTCGTGCCCTCTATGTATATTGGATTGCAATGTGGAAAATCAACAAAATGTGGTTAGCTTTATGGCGCTTGGGCTGTCCAAACTTGGGAAAGAGGAAAATAATGACTGTAATAGATGCAGAGACGTGTAGGGGACATGTGGTTGAGAGGAACGGAAAATATTTGGCGTTTATGTAAGAAAATGAGCAAATAACTGGCAAATAGAGGAAAGACGAGCAATAAAAGAAAAGTGCAAAAGATACAATTGTTTAATTGAAAAATAAGATTCTTATGTTTTACTTATGATCTGAAAAGAACAGATAGTCACTCAAAAGAATCCTACGTGTGACCAACCCGTTTTGACAGCATACTGTGTTGGGGTTGACTGATTGAAACATTCAGAAAAGGGGTGATCAATGAATGAGTTAAATTTCTTGCCATTCGTTGGATCATCAAAAATTACCCCAAAAACAAGTGCAAATTCAGCTGGGGATAAACTATTGAACATACATAGCATAAACATTTTTTTCAGTTGGAGCATCTCTACTGAAAGTTTTATCCATCGTGGGGATGGGAAAATAACCAAAGGGGGGGGGACCAAAGGGAAAAGGCAATACGAAAACTTTTCTTATTTGCAAGCAACAGCAAAATGATTCTTTTCAATTTCACCAAAATTTTTTACGGAACAAAAAGTTCATTTGAATGAGGGAAAGAGGTTCCTGGAAATGTGGTGTGTGCTTCTTCATTTCTGAGTACTTTTATCAATCATCTGCGTCAAATTCTGTCGAAATTATTGCTATTCTTCGGCCAAATAGAAAGGGCTTTTTTTCTGCTGGCTCCCCCACGGTGACTTCAATATTCTCAATGGAAACAGGGACTGATAGGTATAGTCGCTTTTGGAGCGAAAACTTGAAAGCCAATCAAAAGACCCTAATCCAGTAGGAACACATGCTAAATTTTCGCCAGTAGAAAATATGATGCTGTGAAGCCACCATACCCGTGATAGGGAGACATGAAGAATCTTTGGGAAAGTGTGCATCCAACAACGGGTGTTGAAAGGCTGTTGTCAGTGTTGTTACTGGTGCTGATGAATCTCCTGTTTTTCTACCAAACCAAAGGAAGTTCTATGTCCAAAGACGGGCATTGAAGAGTTGATGTTGCTGATGGTTGTGAGTCTCCTATTTTTCTACCAAGTCTTGGGAAAGGTCTGAGTGCAACGATTGGCTCTGTACAGCTGCTGTTGCTGATGTTTTTTTCGGAAAAAGATCCAGTTTTCTCATCTCTTGCACAGCTTCTTTATATTTCATATAATTGAAACAGGCATTGTTCCAATCCCGTTTAAATAGAATCGTTTGTGCATTGATCTGATTGCAGATCTTGTATCGACTAGAAACAGGTATTGGTAGTAACTAAAAAAACAAAACAAAACATCACGTGAACAATGCTTTCTGGTTGCAAAGCGTATTAGGGGTGATCAATCGTAAAAAATTGGGAAATTTTTTTTATTAAAGAATGAGTTACTCCTCTCGCTATTTGTTGGTCTGTGATCAATAAATAAAGCCTAATTTTCAAAATAAAACAGGTGGACGCAAATTAAGGAATCAATTTTTTGCAAAATCTTACATTGCAAATTGAAAACCCATTTGGAGGGGCTCATTTGAAATGAAGCACATAAAGAGCCAAGTCTCTTACCAGACGGCCAGCCAACTAGACAATCAAACTGAAAAAAAGACGGGAACTCATGTTGACAGCATTTGTGACAGTCTCGTGTGGCAGTTTCTGATAACCAATAATTGATCATTCAGCGATTCTCTCCTGAACGTTTAATATGATTTTAGATTTTGGAGACTGACTTTTGACAAGTCACTGATTGCCACCCCCCCTGAGAGAAATTGATCCGTTCTCTACTCTATTTTCGACTTCGGAACAAGACAGTGCAATTTGCTTCGACCCCTTTGCTTGACCTGTATTGAACTCATATGCAATCTCCAATTTTTCGTTTTTGTTAACTGATTGATTATCTGCCCAATTTTATAGCAGAATTCCGAGGTTAATTGTTTTCTTAATTGAATAAATCAGTTCAATCAAAAATCGAAAGATCTCATCTAACGAACTTCAAAAGCAATAATTCTATGCAACTTCGATATATATATATATATATATATATATATATATATATATATATATATATATATGTATATATATATATATATATATATATATGTATATATATATATATATATATATGTATATATGTATATACACATATATATATATATGTGTGTGTGTGTGTGTGTGTGTGTGTGAGTGTGTGTGTGTTATAAATAAATGACAAATCATGAATACAATATGATATAATATAATGCAATATCCGGTGTGTGTCGGGTTTATTTCTTTAAAGTGCTCTATATTCAACATTAAACGATATGTTAAGTCAGAGCTATATATATATATATATATATATATATATATATATATATATATATATATATATATATATATATATATATATATATATATATATTCACACAATATAATTCACATTATCCGATGAATGTCAGCATTACGTGCTTCATATTAAGAGGCATGTGTGTTTTTAAGAATCTGTCATGCAATAAAAACATACGTAAACATATCTGCAGCCCGACTAATAGACCTTAGGGGGGGGTTCAAAACAAAAAAAGTTTCGAGGGATATATTCGGAGGGGTTATACATAGGGTTTCTTTTTAAAAAGTAGTTATAATGCAATCGAGGAACAGACTTTCCGCCCATACAAATATCTTCTGATTTTCAGGTTTATGTATGATTCTTTGGGAGAAACCCATTCTGTAAGGAGTCAAGTGTGGAGGAACTCTTTCGTAAAAAAAATCGAAGAAGAACGATTCGAGAAAAATGTATTTATAAACGTTTTAGAGTGGGTCCTTCATTGTAATGTAACCATAATGCACTTCGGGACCCTCTCTTTCCGTTCAAAATATATAAATATACATACATATATATATATATATATATATATATATATATATATATATATATATATATATATATACACACACACACGCACACACACATATATATATATATATATATATATATATATATATATATATATATATCGTATTACTTGATGGGGAGCGAGTACACACGTAATTTTCTTTACATATCAAAGTTCAGTTTCACACAAACGCAGAATTTTTCTTCAATTGACTGAAATTATGAGAGAATATCACTCATTTATCAAGTTTGAAGCCAACATCAAACACGATGTCAAGTGAATTGAACTCTTGCATTAATGGAGATGCAATCGAGGAGTGACTATGTAAATGGATTGTACGCCTACACTATTTCTGAGATATCATCAGCTGTAAAAGAGACTCGTATAATACTTGCATGATTTATTAAATTGTTTCTGGTATACTTAAGAAAAGAAAAATTAGTCCGTTTCTATGGAATCACAAAAAAAGAGAAAACAAAGTACAGTATTCTGAAAGTACAATTTTTTTTTCATCATTTTCAGCCTTACATTCAGTTAGCGAAGGTCCCTGACTTTTTAACGAAATTTTCTGGTAACACTCATGGTTTCCCATGGTGTTATGTACCTTGTGGCTGTTTCCTCAATTGCTTGCAATTGTATTTCTCACTTGAAGCTCTCAGACATTGCAATGCAATGGCCCAACTCAGAATAACAGAAACAACTTATAGAGAACCGTTTTCTTGGACAGATATCAGATCATTTGAGACCAGACAGACACAGATGTGTTGCGATAGCCAATTCATTTTATCCCATGCGTTGTGGCACTACTGTATGAAGTCATGTCCAGGAGGCTCATAATTAGTCCAGAAACTTAAAAAAAAAACAATGCCCTCGTATCATTAGGACAAAATTATAATTTTTGTGAAATTCCTCACTGTATCCTCATATCAAAGTCACATTTTCCTTCTCGTTGACGCTTGGGAAAATGTGCTACACATATATACGGTGATGCATTATAAGCTGAGCGGATCTGCCACTTGAAGTTGTGGAGAGAGAAGCAGAGAAAAAGGAAAAAGTATCCGTTACATCAAGGGGAGGGGTTCATTGTTATCTGTTCAGCTCATTTTGGATTACTCTGAATGATTTAGGTAACTGCTGCATTTAGAAGATGGCAAATGAAATGATTCTACCGCAGTTGATGAGTTTACAGGATCTGGTACTCACTGGTTCAGTCGGTAAGTCGGCAACTGATTTTACTATTTAATCCAGACTATGCAAAACCACCCTGACAGTCAATTTCCTGAAGGTTGAAACTCCCATCTCTATAGTCCTTTCCTCCAAACGAAATGTCTTTTTCCAAAACGGTATTGTGATGCTTGAGTTGCTTTGGAAGAAGGTATTGATAAATCGATACATTTTAATTGAATATTAGTTTTTAAATGTTTTCTGATCGCTATTCTGAACTTCTTACGGAAGAACCCGATACAGTGCAGAGATACTGGTGATATGTATCGTCATAAAATCGTGTTGAAATTGATTGAAACCTCAGAAATTCTGCCATTTTTTTCACCTGTAATGATTTGAGGTGAGTTTCAATGTTTTAGTCTTTTATTCAATAGAAATATTTCATGTGTATGCTTATGTAAACTGGTATATCACAGTTGAATGAGTTTTCAATGGTCCTCAAGGAATTCAAAACGTGTTTCATCTCACTTTTTGTCAGTATATTATAGAATCTGGACGGCCTACTTGATGGGAATTGTTATTACTGTTGCTCATGAAAAGCCTTGAAAAAAAAGAAAGGAATGCAAAATCCTGTCTTGCTCAATAGACCTGGATTCACAGAAATATTCTCAAGTGCCAAAAAAAAAAGCTGCAGTACCCTTAGAAAACTGTATAACTAAGTAAAAACGGTAAATCTGTGAAAGAAATGATACTAAGAATTGGTCATTAGACAAAAAAACTTGTGTTGGCTAATATGGTCTGAAAAATGATTGTCCAACCAACAAAAATAGGTACCAAGAGTATAGCATCTTCCAGAAACATCATAAACACATTATCTCCCAGAAACATCATAATCACATTATCTTCCAGCAACATCATAATCACATTATCTCCCAGAAACATCATAATCACATTATCTTCCAGAAACATCATAATCACATTATCTTCCAGCAACATCATAATCACATTATCTCCCAGCAACATCATAATCACATTATCTCCCAGAAACATCATAATCACATTATCTCCCAGAAACATCATAATCACATTATCTTCCAGAAACATCATAATCACATTATCTTCCAGCAACATCATAATCACATTATCTCCCAGCAACATCATAATCACATTATCTCCCAGAAACATCATAATCACATTATCTTCCAGAAACATCATAATCACATTATCTTCCAGAAACATCATAAGCACATTATCTTCCAGAAAAATCATCATCATATTATCTTCCAGAAACATCATAATCACATTATCTTCCAGAAACATCATAATCACATTATCTCCCAGAAACATCATAATCACATTATCTTCCAGAAACATCATAATCACATAATCTCCCAGAAACATCATAATCACATTATCTTCCAGAAACATCATAATCACATTATTTGATACACTCAAGAAGAGCGGGCCACGAACGCAGGAAGCTGGAAGAAAACATAAACGTATTCATAAAATTCAGAGAAAATAACTGAAAGGTAAAAATGTATGGAAATTTTACATTATCAGTGGTTAAATAATTTTTCACTCCGATGATTTTCATTCAGTTATTGTTTTGTGAAAGATAATCAACTTCTTAAGACAAAAAACGAGCTAACAGAGTTTTGCAGGGGAGGTGGGCCAAAGTTTATGTTCTTTACTTTACACGTCTCCGAAGTTGATTCTCTCTACAATCAACTTGCAAAACGTAGATAAATATTAATTGTTCAGATCTTTGAATTCATTATTCATACTGTATATCTGCACACACGCTAAATGCATGAAACGAATCTTAGGACCTGTTTTTCACTACATATTTACTGTGTTCCTATGTGTCGGATATTTAAGTGAATTAAAGTTTTTGCATACTTGTTTAATAGATCCTATTTCTTATACCTTGAGTCTCACTCACATAAGTAACAACTTTTTAGAAATATAATACACATAATGAACGCATAGAATATGTTCTGGTTTGTTCTCCATTAGTGACGATATATAGTATAATATTATGATAGTTTATTTCTGTATTTTGATTTGTATGTATGTGTGTTAAGTAACAAGGTGAAAATAGCATATTGTAGGCAGAGTTTTGTAAGATCCACACCTTGAAAATTGTGTGAGTTCAAGAATAAAACAAAACTGAGTGATTTTCGCTCTTGCATTGTATTGTAAGTTGAGGGGTTCAATTCACAATGTAACTTCACTGATGAACTAGACCTTTAATTTGTGTCAACCTACTGCGAAGTTCTGAGAAAACGCTTTCTCTTCGCAAGGAAAGGTTTATTCTGACTACACTTTGAAAAAAACCCTTTTATCTGGCTTCAAATTCTAGACATACTTTTATAAAGTTCAGCTAAAAACAAAAGCGAAGTTTTTTCGTTTTGAGGATCAGGAATAAGTGAGATTAACATCCTTTCTCAGGGGACACAAGTGAAGAAGTTAAAAGTGAGGAGAAGCCTGTTTCTCTGTACGGGGAGTTGCTAATTACCAAGTAGTATCCCATATTTATCTGCCCAAAATTCTGTATAACGGAAGTGACTCGACATTGAGCTCAATGCCTGATAAAGATGGCCTTTAGGCGAGTATAACGTAGTGTTTTTTTCGATGTCTAGCCATATCTTTCTTTATGCTTGGTCAGTTGTGTGACTGTTAGTCTGGTTCCCATTGTTGGTCATATTACCGAATGTTTGGGTGGAATAATTCAAATTGAATTTATTGAGATGAAGACGGCGTATCCAAATGAAAGTTGTATTTCCAATGCCAGCAAAAAGAGACAAAGAACACACAAGATCGCAAAACCACATCTTTCTTTCAAAATTGACCCAATAACAAAGGAAACGAAAATTAAAATCTTGACAGACTCTAGATAAGAAAATCGAAAATCGAAAATGCAAATCGAGGTCTAATGATTCTGGGCATCAATTCAGATATCAGTTTTCACGGATGATATTCCATTCTATTCAGTCCGCAATGACGTAAAATAAATTAACGAGCGAATAGTCATTATTTCATACTCAAATCAGTTTATGGAAAGAGGGAAACCGGCTGCATCAGTTGAGTGGCAAGTGTTCGGAAGAGAGAAAATAATTCAGAACCCTACAATAAATTCGTATCTTGTTGTCTGTTAGACCATGACAAATCTTTTCGAATTTTGAACCTGGATGATCAATTTTCTGATTCTTGAGGTAACGGCCGATTTCTTTCGGATTTTGTAGAAAGTATTAATGTTTTTATAATCCAAAATGAGCGTATTAGAAAGCGTTAACTGAAACTGTCTCAAAAACTATCGTTTCTTCAATTTCCACATTCGTCTTGTTTGCTGGCTATGTATGTATGTATGTAAATATGTATGTATGTATGTATGTGTGTATTTGTATGTATGTATGTATGTATGTATGCAAGTATGTATGTATGCATTTATGCATGTATGTATACATGTATGCATGTATGTATGTGTGTATGTATTTATATACGTACGTATGTATTTATGTATATATGCATTTATGCATGTATGTATACATGTATGCATGTATGTATGTATGTATGCGTGTGTGTATGTATGTATATACGTATGTATATATGTATGCATGTATGTATGCATGTATTGCTCGTACAAACTACTCCAATGGAGCTAGAGGGCAAAAATTGTCAATATCCACTCATCATGATGTTTAGAAAAACGGTCTTTTGTTTTAAATCTCTCATAAGTGAGTTTTAGTTGGGAGCACAATTTGCTATGTCAATTTATGCTAAATTAATCCTTCCACAAATATTTTTTTAAGTTTCAGACATTTTCAGGAATTTGTTCCCAAAATGGCAAGAAAAAATCAGTCTTATTTTATTTCTATTTCTTTCTCTTTGTTTCTTGTTTAATGTTTAACCCCTGTTTGTATTCATGGCTTGTTTTTATGTGATAATCCACCTTGAATGTTTCAAACACGGTTTCTATTAGTGTGTTGTTGATCTATCAGCTTGTATGTGGTCATTTTGGTTTCAGGAATTACATCTTACTTTTAACTGCCGTTCAATGTTAGAGTTCACTTTTGCATGGCGTTAGTTGTTTATGTCTAATTTTCTTAATATTCTCAATAATCATGAGAAGATGATTAGGATTGCTCATGGTGGCTGGGATATGATGATAACTAAAATGGATGGAACCAACATAAATAGTAATACTTCTACTTTTAATGATATCAACAAGAACATTAAAATAGCTATGGTGTTTGATTTTTGTATATCTGTATGTAGGATGTTGAAATGTTTTAATACAAGTTTTAAGCGATGTCAACACTTTTTAGCTACTTAATTCTCTGTATTTTATAAATCTGGTTGCATTCGGTTTCAATATCCTGGCATGTGTGTGTTTGTTTTAATATTTTCCATGTTACTTTCGAGGCATTGTTGTCTTTGAGGTCCCAGTAATGAGTGGATAGTGATATGTTGTATCTGTACTTTTCGTTTTAAAATTATGATGTATGGTTGGCTAATCTTATTTCGAAGGTTGTTTTCGATATTTGTATATAGCAGTTTCCTTCTAAATGAGTGTCTAGGTTGATATTTTACCTCGATATGAAATATTCAATTTGAGACATGTGTTTTGGGAACAGCACCTGTTGTTTTTTTTCAATCGCTGTCTTGATTATTTATATTTTCTCTATTACCATTTTTCCTTACTAATTCATTCTTGTGTTTTTTTCATGATATTTAGGAAAACTCTCTAAACAATCATAACTAATTTTGAGTTCGTCTGAGTGAAATATTTTACTACGTGCAGTGCTTAGCAGGAAGGTGTTTTTCTTTCAGCTTGAGGAATATTTTTCCATTTACTGGTTTCTACTTGTATATTAAATGGCGATGTATACTAGATGATTTTTTGGTCTCTAATTCTTGTTGTTGTTGTGTTTCATTCCATTGGCTTCCACTTTTTCATCTTATTCAAAGATGATCTCAGTAAAATCACCGTCTTTTAGGGCTTCAGTGTATTTTTTCTAATATTATTAGATTTTTTTCGCTCGAGGAATTGCATATTAGCCTAAAGTCTGTTGAATCCAGAATCTTAGGCTCGGAAAAGAAATATAAAATGAATGAATCGGAGTTTTCTCAACTAGAAATGGATACATACCCCAGCAATGTCCTTAATAGGGAAACATTCGCCCGAAGAAATCCAACATAAAGGGCAACAACATAAATGTATTTGTGTAGCAAATCCATTTTTCACCATATTCAAAGCTCCACTTCAATTTGTGCTTTGTGGCTTTATGAGGAATGTTTGGAGCACTTTATGAAGTAAGCCCATCACACATCAGCTATTGATTTATTTATTTGAACTTAGGTATATATATATATATATATATATATATATATATATATATATATATATATATATATATATATATGGTTAATGTAACGAAAAAACAAAATGAATTCAAATTTAAACTATTAGTGTTCACTTTGCTGTCATGCCTCGTGCAAAAGCATGATACAATTTTTCCCTACATTCTTTCCTATGGCCTATAAATACCAAAATGTCCCGTCACAAGTAAGCCACAATGATTAAAGGTAAAACAAGTGGATAACTAACGTACTTGACCCAGCTGTAATTGTAAACAACTTTTAATTCGATTGTCAACCTTAACAGGAGTTTGTTATATGCACACACATATGCAGAGCCATGGAAAAATCAATGCTTGGGATGATTGAAATAAAAAATGATCATAATGGATTACAGAGAGGACTACACAGAGATATGATATACGATTACCTGAGCAACAAAAATGGAGATGGGCTCGGAACTTAGCAAGATGAAATGACGGTTGATCGAGCGAAAAGACAACCGATTAGTGCCCACGGAACCTCAAACACTGCAACCAAAAATCAAAACACAAAATGGAGGGATTAAATACATAGGGATGCCTGGTAAAACATTTCAAGGACTAGTGCAGTCTCTGTCGTAACGGCAGGAGATTGGAAAACATTTTTCCAACGGTGGATGTTTAATGGCCGATGAGGATATTCACAAACATTTGCAAATATATATACACGAACACACTTACACAAACACACATCAAGCAAAGAATCACACTAGGATGGTAAGCCTTTGGCAGAGCTAGCTCAGCTTTCAAAAATGATAAGATCCCATTAATCCTAAAGAGAAGGGTGTATAACCAATGCATCCTCCCAATTGTCACTTATGGAGCTGAAACATGGAACCAAGAGACAGACCCGTAAATTGAGAACCATGCAACGTGTATGAAAGATTATGCTTGGCCTCACATGGAGAGACCACAAGACAGCACAGTACATCTGAGAAAAAGGCAAGAGTCAGGGACATTATAGAATTTATTAAAAATCTCAAATGGCAGTGGGCTGGCCATGTTGCAAGAATGGCAGACAACCAGTGGACATTACGACTCACGACATGGATCCCCCGAGACTACATGCGCAACCGAGGCCGGCAGATTATTAGATGGAGAGACGAGCTAGACAAGTTCAGGAAGTACTGGCTCTGCGACGCCCAAAATAGAGCAGTGTGGCAAATCCTGAGGAACGTTTATGTCCCACGACGGACGTTAAAAGACTGATGATGATGATGATGATGATGATGACACATGTAGCCGATATATTCCTATGACTACTACATCTGCAACTTGATGTTAGAAATGACAGCATATATGAAATATATCGATATACACATTGTATTTTATATACGTTGTTAATGAAGATCTGTCTGGCAGTGAGCCTGAAAAATAGATTTCTGTTGACTGAAAACAATGTTCGTCACTTTTTTTTGTTTTTGAGGTTTTTCATTTCTATATTTTGTTTAATTTTCCCTTTTATCATTTTCAATTCTTTTTTGCAATTGTTCCTTAAATTCGGAATCACACTGGTGTAAATTTGTCAGTTACATGGATAAATACCATTTTGTCACGTCAGTTACCTTCATTGACGTGATAGATGTATTCTAAACATTTGTAAACATCATACCTGTCGATCAATAGATTTAGCTAAGTGTATTGGCATCCATCAAATTTCAATTCTTTGAATTGAAATCTATACAACACTTTTGGTCGATTCCAATAATTCTAAGAAGAGAAAAAAAAACATTTAATGAAGAACAGACAAAACAAAAGTTACAGATAATCAGGACATAATAGAACTCAATGACCATAAGATGAATACATAAAATGAAAAAAAAGAAAATGAAAGAAAATCAGTTTTATATTTTTATGATCTGTCTCCTTCTTTGGCGAGTTGTTGGCCCAGACTATCTTTTCGATTTTTTGTTTTCAACCTGCAACTGTCAAAGCGTGGCTTGAATGATAACTTGCTTACTACAAGCATTGACACGTGGAATGTCTCGAGATTTGCTAAACCTTTGCACGCAGTCTAGCGCTTGCAAAATTTCATTAGAATTTCGTTTTTCATAAACATTCAGTTGATTAGACATACAGTTCTAAGACGCCATCAATTGAAACCAACAACATATTTCTTTTTCGATTTTCGAATTTGTCTGGTCGGCTATGTATGTATGATTGTATGTATGTATTTATCATGTACACAGGCTGTATCAAGTGAGCTAGAGGGCAGGAAATGTTAGCAATTACTCCTTATTATTCCAAGGAGAAAAAAGTTTTTTTCATTTTAAAATACCCTCCAAATGTTTTTTTTTTTGTGAAGAGAGGATGTGGATTAATTTGCAATGTATTTCATGCTGAATTGTTTACTTATATTTTACAGCAGCATTCATGCTGTTTAATGTGTTTTTAAAAAAATAAATCTAATAATTTTTCAATCACCTCCAACACGGCATGGTCACTTGATTGTTTTCATCTCGTGACAAACCAGACCAGCTTCATCAAATTTTATATCCCTTGGTACCCCCCCCCCAAAAAAAAAACTTATATTCGTACCAAATCTATACATCAAGTGACTAAATCAGATTAGACGTTGATTTGAAAATGATGGAAAAAAGGTAAACATAGACATGGAAGCTGGAATGAAAAACTCAGGAAAGAAAAAAAAAGGTTTCACATCTTCTAAACTTTTACTAAACAACCCACGACACATAGATATCTCACTTTCCCTTGCAACTCTCAAACATATGAAGAACACACACGTTCCTCAGCACTACTGCATGTTTCCCTGAAAAAGATGACCAGAAACCGTCGAAGTGCATTGGAACATGTGATGATAAACGTTTTCGAGGTATTACACTTGATTTTCGCTAAAAATACTCTCTTCACCTTTCAATAGTCATTTTCATCAACAATTGGTTGCATCACCTTACATCCATACAAAAAACACATATATATATATATATATATATATATATGTGTGTGTGTGTGTGTGTGTGTGTGTGTGTGTGTGCTCTGATTTATCGTCCCTGAATACGATACAGTGTTTTTTTTTATATCAACAGCATTATTTGTAGATCCGTTGGAAGTGAGACAATTTTGGAGTTAATTTGTTTAATGGGGTGTTGGGGATGTCACACACATCGTTGGCAGGCAGACATGAAATTATTGAATAATAACAAATCAGAGAAAATCTTTCATCATTTCTCTCCTGATAATTCGATCATCTCAATTCTCTTATCAAGCACGTGCGAGATATAACTGATTCAAATGTTTCAAAGAAAGGAAAAATCTTCAATACAAGTCTGGTTAGTCACTCGACATAACCAACGTCTTCGGGCGATATGCTGCGTTTGGGATGATCAATTGGAACACTTGGAACACGATTGTGCAATTGGTGAGTCACTTTTGTTGTCTGAATTAAAGAAAAAAACAACAACATAAAGGCCACTGGACACAAATTAAGTGATCAATCTCACATAGACTCATTTCGGAGAAAAAAATTATTCCAAGGCGGAAATTAAAAACAAGACAACTATTTTTTGTTAACATGATAGATTTTAAACGTTTAAGGTTTCAGTCCTTTAGCCTCACTGGTATGGTCCCTATGTGTGATACATACATACATACATACCTATCCAGTCAACCTGAACTCTTGAAAAACCTCTTTTGATTTTTTTTGACAGTTTTGGTTGATGGTGTCTGATGAGACAGGAATCCTGATTATGTCAGTAATCATTTGATCTAAGGGTAATATTCTCACACGGTTGTTTTTGATTGGATAATTACAATTGAATGCGTGTGTATGAGTGTGAGAAGCTTAACCTTATGCAGATATTTTGTCATGTTATGTATCCATCTGTTTATCAATGAAAGCTGCACTAAAGACACTAACCTGCTTTGAACGTCAGTATTCAGTGTTCATAAGTGAAAATTTAAGCTATCAAAATTCAAAACTACGCAGTGCCTTTATGACCATAGTCAACATATGTTGGCATGCTCCTTATAGAGCTTGTTCAACTTTCAAAAGAAGGGTTTAAAGCTGATACTCCCTCCCGATAGTGTCCGATGGAACAGATACATTGGAGCTAATGCAAAGATTGACCCATATGCTGAAAATTATTCAACGATCACAGAAGTAAATCATGTTCAAAATGGATCACAAGACAGCGCAGTATATCAAAAAAGAAACCAAGAGTCAAAGATATCATAGAATCCATTTGAAAACCCAAATGGCAAGGGGCTGGCCATGTGGTAAAATCATGAATCATAACTCACAAATATCATGTGTGAAACTGTGTCCAGCTAAAAAAAAAAGATGGTGTGACGAACTTGAGAAGTTCAGGAGATATTACCTCCGTAGATGGAATTGGGAAATCCTGATGTGAGAAATCCAGATTCCGAAGATCATCAGTGCAAAATGCTTTTACTACCATAGTCAACAATTACAGGAGTCAAATCAGTGTCAAATCAGCGACAGACACACACACACACACACACACATTTATCCACCCAACTACTTATTTTTGTGATTGGAAGATACTATATATATATATATATATATATATATATATATATATATATATATTTAGCGACAATATGAGTAATATCACACGAAATACATAAAATCATAACTTTACTTACAACCAAAAAAATCTACAAATGATACTCTTTGTAAGAATTTGTTTTTCTTCTTCCTTTTCTTCTCTTTGTTTTTTACATTATTGATATTGTCATTATCATTATTTGCATTTTGAGCCAAAATTATTTGGCGGTCAAGTGTCCAGCAATCTTTTACACACCCACAGTCCACAGCGGTGCTGTTGATTACGGTTTCACATCAGCTGCTTAGTGGGTATCGCTGGAGGCTGAGTAACAGTGAGTCTCCTCAAGTTTCCAGCTCTCTTCTCAAATCGTCCTTACTTATCATGAGGGCTGTGATTTGCACCGCCTCAACCAAGCCTTTTCTTGGCTCCTAAGTCTTTTTTACCGGTTGGGTGTCGTATGTCACTTATTTCCTGTACCCTCGTTTGTATTGGTGCAGTCCCAAGTAGTTCTATGTTATGTATGGTCTCAATCCGTCCTCTTACACCCAGTGGCCCAAATTTCGATTTCAGTGTTTTTGTACGGTTCCAAATACATCTACCATTACTGGTACTACCTTGACTTTCATGTTTCACACCTTTTTCAGTACCTTTGTCAGCTTCTGGTATTCCCTTTTTTTTTTCACTCTTTCGTATTCATTCTTTGATCTACAGGTGCAGCCATGTCTATTATTCAGCAGATTCGCATTCCTTTGTCCAGGATCAACAGGCCCAGTCTTTTCATTTGAGGTAGTCAATTAGGATATCAAAGTTGCACAAAAATTTATGGCTTCCATTCTCCTGGGCTGTGTCCGGTTTTTCACTGGTACCACTTTTCTGCGTGGTTGAATCTCATTTGTTTGCTCATATGCCAATGTAGAACTGCTGCTACCCTGTCGTATCTGTTTTTGTGCTATTTTTGGGCAAGTTGACTACTTTCACTTGTTATGTGGTTTACAGTCCCAATCCTCTCTCCTCGCAGGCGTTATTTGCTGTTCCTTTGGGTTCAGTCGATTTTTACTTTGAAATTGTTTGCGTTGATGCATTTGTTTTAAGCTACCATGTTGAGTTATTTGTTTCTCTTTTCAGCTTTCCTCTGCGTAGTCATGTTCGAGATCTCTTGTCTGTATCATTTTGTATATGTCTTAGAATTATTTGTTAAATTTTCAATTCTCATTTTCCTTTCTTTGATAGCTGTGCTGCTCCTACTTTTTTCAATTTTGTTATTCTTTGAACTGCTTTGGGTGCATTTTACGTCGACACTATTTGCTTGCAAATTCTTTTCTCGTCCTGTTTTAGACCTTTGGACGCAACTTTCTATATTGATGTGTCCTTTATTGCCTTCTCCCTTCTTACAATATAATCTATCAGTGTTATTTTGGGGTTGTGAAGCTTAGTGTATTGTTATGAGCTTTCTTCTTTTGCCCATCCAAAGAATGGCCATATGTCTCTTACTACCAATACTGCCTATGTGTTTACTCCTTTCATTTGATTCCTGCTATTTATCAATCTTCCTAAGGTATTCTCAATTCAATTTCTTGTTCCATCATTCCCATTTTATTGCCTCACATTTGGACCCCTGATGTTCAAAATTAGTCCTGCTGCTGCAAGCCTTCTATTATGCGTTACCATCTGTGCTTATTTTTGTATTCTTAACTCAAACCCAACATCGTAGCAGTATCTTTCCACTTTGTCGAACAATTTTATGAAGTTCTTCCCTATTCTTTGCAACGAATTTTATTTCATCTTTATACATCAGTGACGGGCACACAATTAGTCTATATTGCTTTCCTGGTTCCCTTACCGAGCATCCTTTTGGATTAGGGCCATTTTGCGTTTGGTCATCCATTCTAGGATCTTGCCACCATGTAAGCAATTTTGACGTTAGCGGATGATTTTGTTGTGTAATTCGGTGAATTCTCTAGACCAATATCTGTGGATCCCATCAATTCCTTGTGCTTTCCAGTTGGCTATTTTTATGGCGTGTTCATTCAAAATTATTTGTTCACTCTCTCCTATGTTTTGGATATCCATGTTACTAACCACTCCAAAGCTTCTTTGTGTCTCGTAGGGTATCCCCATGTATCATCCTAGAAATTATTGCAGAATTTAGTTTCATTTTCTTTTTTCTCCGTTCAGGCCTTGGTAAAATGATCTCTTGTTGTTCTTGAACGTTTGGTTTTGCATGTATTAAGCAGTCCTATGTCTATACCATTATAGTATTTCCTTGCCTAGTGTACTCTGGAGTATCTATTTCATCGTCGAAGGCACGCCTTTTTTGTTTAATTTTGTATTTGACCCTAACTCTTGCATCCTCTTAGCATTCTTGTAGTACACATGAATGCTATGGTTTGCTCTTTCTCACCAAATGCCCAGTGGTCATCACTGAAAGTTGAGTGAGTGTCTCGTCAGATATCTAGCTTCCCTTCAAATCTCATCGTATATTTCATGGTTTGTGTTGTCCCAACCCACCCCTGCCTTTGTAATACTCATGTCTTGTTCATCCTATGTGTTAGACTATTGTTTCTTATTCCCAGTATCCACCTTAGTATTCTTTCCAATCCAGGTAGTCCTTCTGTGTTAATTTGCTACGTTGGCTGTTTCGATCGTCTCGCCTCTTTTTCTGCAGAGATGGCATTTGCTTATCTTCTTTTTTCTGTCTATATTCTCCTTGAAAGAATCTGTCCTGTTGAATTTGCCTTTGGAAAACGTGTTGACGGATTCTGTTCCTCTCATTTAATGTCTTCTGCGTGGGCAAACTCATGATATTTTGGCTGCGACATTTTCTAATTGTCTTCTGATTTCTCGGCGGAGTCTTTTTGCTGTCTTTTTGCTCTCATTATTCCCTTGTTTTATTACCAACCAACCTTTTTTATCGTTTTCTACACCGCCTTCCGTAATATTTCCATTGGACACTCTCAGTTTTGAATTTGACATAGTTCCTAAACTACCGATTTCTCTGACACTTTCTTTTCACATACAATCCGTGGGCGTCATTTCTGGGGTGCAAGGCCTTTTTCATTGCCATAGCTTTTCTAGTTTGCCAGTTCATTTGTTGAAAATCATTCATCGTCCAAGAAATAGTCATATGTATCCGCTACAGCCAATGTATGAATTTTTTTTATCAAGTATCTTCTATTTAGCTTAGTTCTCTATATTCTCATAATGTAATCCTCGTTTAACCGAATTGCATTTGATAATCCAATATTTATAATTCTGGTCTTACACCAGTCTTCCCAAAGTCATAAGCTTTACTCTGTGCATTACTATCAGTGCGCATTTGCCTTTTCAAAATTCCATTCTGATGTCATTGCAGTATTTTTTCACTTTATCGAACGATATCAAAGACCCTTCCTTTGCAAATAGTTCAATGTTATCCACATAGACTTTTCCCTCTGTTTTAAAGAATTCGTACCATTTGCCGTTTTTTAAGATTCTGATTTGTTGTATCATGATTATATCAAATAGTAGTAGTGAGAAAGATCCCGTGGATAATTCCCCTTTTTATACTTACTTGAGCTATACATCAGCCTTTCTTTCTGGTCTACTTACCAGTTCTACATTCAGTTGGGAATAAATCTTGTCATTGATTCACTAATATCATAATATCATTAGACATTCGATGCTATATTGGATCATGTCGTAAGATATTTTGTAACAATCAATCTAATTGCAAAATGTTCCTGAAGTTGCTTGTATTAATCCCCCTTTTCTGATGCTCTTTTGAATTAAAAGTATTTTTGCCTCAATTCTTCCTCTAAGGGACTGAGCCACTTTCAAGTCAGTCATGTGAGTCGGTCAATTTCTCAAACGAATACCCTTGGATTCCATCTCATCTTAGTGCATTCCACTTGGCTGTGTCTTTTGGTGTGGCAGTATCCAAAGTCGTTTCTCTCCCTCCTGTATATCTTCGAGTTCTTAAGAGAAATATCACCTAAGCATTCTGGATATTCCTTGTGTCACTTTTGACACCCCCTTATGTTGCTCAAGAAATTCTTTGTGTCTACTCCATCTGGCTTCATGTTTGGTCATCTTTCTCCATTCAAGTCCTGGTAGAATTTTCTTTCGTTGTTTCGGTGCATTGGACAGTGCTTTGTCAATATCTCATTAATCTTACATATTTGGGTGGTATTCTTTGATTTATATCTCCCACTGCAGCGAGTGTCACTTTCTGTCTTATCTTTTATGTGTCCCATTGCATGGCCTGTGGTCTGTTTATGTGCAACGTGATTCTCAGTAATCCTTCGTTTCTCTGCAGTGGGGAGATCTGTTTTTCTAATCTCATTTCTAAGAAAGAGGCTGTCGTTGTTGTTTGTTGTTGTCATTGTCATCAGAAAATACCCACTGCAGGAGGCAATCCCATACTTGATGGAGCCAACGGCTTTTAAACATTAAATCGTTACTCAACATGCTGTTTTGTGGCCACCAACTTTCATACAGCCACACACAAAGTACCGGAAGGCAGATTTTTTTTTTAGCTTGTTGTAATACAAATTAAAGGTAAAATAGATGTTGTTTTCAAGTAAATAGTAGATACTTTTCGCAGGACGTTAACATTATCATTTATATACTCAGAAAAGCTGAAATAAGGGGGTAAATTAAATAAAACAAACTTTTTTCGATCTTTAAGCTTTATTTACGCCAGAAATTGAAGAATGACGAACTACAATTAAAAATGAGAACGGTATCTTTTAGTCCTTACGAAATGCAAATCGAGAATCAGTTTAAACTTTTTTTTCATATCTGTTAATTCTTTAATGACAGACATCCCGATATTTTGATAGCAAAATAATAAATTCAAATAAGTAAATAGTAGTTGAAATTAACACAATAGATTTTGCTGAAACTAGTTCTATATACCTTGCAGGTTTTGTTGGAAAAAATCTTTATTCACATTTTATGTAATATTATATAGATACTAAGGAAATTGAAACTCTATAGAAATAAATTCACTGAATTAAAAAAAAATGAATAATAATTTTGACTTGTGTAGTTTGAGTTATGTAAACAAATGAAAAATGGCGATGTAGCCGATTTATTCCTCTGTACTTACAAATTATAAATGTTACTTTCTGTAGTCTTGAAATGCACTTTTTATCCTAAAGAATCAAGGACTATTCAGGTATACAAAACCAATTTGAGAAACAATCTCAAGCCTATGACTGTCATCTGAAACATTTTAAAAGGCAATTAACCAGGGGAAATATTATTATGACAATGGTTGTGGGTCGGCAAATATCCGTTATGAATAGAATACAAGATTCAATTGAATTGAGATTCCTGTATACGTCATAACGTTTCGAAAAATGTGACTTCCGTGTATATAGTGTTCAGCAACTTACTAAGGACATTGAACAAAAAACATTTATCTAATGGGTAGCAAGAGGCTGTTCGAATTGCTATATCCGCAAAATCTGATGTGCTTCCCAGGAAATTTCCACAATGTTTATATTATTATTTGTCTCACCGATGAGCAAGTGTATATTCCTGACCCAGGGATCCTAGTAAGGACTTTCACGGTGCTAATTGAGGTTTACCAGCAGCTTTATTCACTAAACCATTCTGGACGTTGTTAGATATTTGTTAAGCCTTAATCTAATATCAATCAGCAACAAAGACAAGATAACGCTTCAAATGTATGATCAATACTGCTTATATGAAAGGCTACCTGTACGTATGGACAATAAGAACGCAATATCCACCGAAAAATCTACATCTGACCAATTTAAAAATCTAGAAAAATCAGCTTATCATCTTATTTCGATAAGATTTTCGGCACTTATCCATTAGAAGCCGAATTTTAAGAATACTAATTTTTTGTTCCAAATATAGAAAAAAGTGAAATTTCTTAATATGATTATTATCACATCTTTTATTATTTTCATGATTTATCTTATTCATGCATTGAGTAGTTCAATGACTTTTTTATCATTCAACAGATGAATCCCTTGAGATAACAATTATGTTCATAACAGAAACTGCTCGAATTGAATTTAATCAATAAACATGATAATTTTTCTAAAAAAACACTGAGTAAACTTTTTCCCAAAAAAACCAAATGACTGAATTATGATTATTCAAATAAAACTGAAACAATGCTGAGAAGAAGAATAATTTGCTCAATTTTTTCGTATTTCAATTCCAAAAGTAAGACCTCAAGACAGAGTAATACGGATCGCTTTTCTGGAAAAGGTAAACAGAATTGATATCTCAAGGGATTTATCCGTTAAATGTTTGAAGATCAATAGGAAAAGCAATGTATAACTGATATAAATTGTCAAAAAGCAAGAATCATATGAGAGAAACTCTCTTTCTCCGATGTCTGGAATTGAAGCGTTTGCAAAAGATACGTCTTTTGATAAATAAGTATTGAAAATCGTATCAAAATCGAATGATATGCAATATTTCTAAATTTGTAAGGTGTCGACTTTTTGGTGAATTTGCATCCATATTGTTCATACCTATATCTGTGGATTTTAATCTGATGATATTTGTTTTCAAATCAACGATGATGGATTTTAATTTTGATTTTTTTTTTCAGTTTCAATATTTAATTATTTTGTTTCCAAATGATCATTTACTTCCACTTTTATGAGCTTTCCTGAGACTTATAGGTATTCCCCATTAGTTTTTTAATGATTAGCCGTAGACAAATTGATTTTAGTAAGATAAATCTGTAGTTTGGCACAGAGTTACCATTTTCATTCATCGTGTCTTCAGTATTCTTTAACTTTGTGAAAATCGCAACTTCCTAATCAGTATTTCTAGCCAGATATTTATTGTTCCTTGTGCGAGCTTCATATATCAGGCAGCTTCCAGGAAACAATCATAGGGAATACCATTTATGCAAGAGCAGATTAAGAAATAGCTCAATAACTTAGCCTGGTGCAATAATATAGCTTTTATGTATTAATTTCACAATTTTCGGTGGCAATTTGAATATGGTTGCTCAAAAGCAATGCATTGTATTCAAAATAGTTTGGTGAGCTAAGTACGTGTTGAGAACAACAACTGAATAAATCGAAATACTTGTATGAAAAATCGGGTAGACATTTTTCTGACTTATGTGGTAAACATTAGAGCATTGAGTACGATTCTGCTTTGCTTCAATGTGATAGCAATTTAATAATGACAATAGTTTTAGGTGCAAACAAGTCAACCAGTTCGGAACAGTAGGCCAAACCGACTCATTGTCTCCAAGCCACAGAAGATAAGCCAAATAGTAGACTTTCTTGTGCCAGCTGACCGTAGGGAGTTTCTGAAAGAGGAGTGAAAATAACAAATACCAAGACATGGTTCCAAATTTCTAGAATATTATTGAATATCACTGCGACTCTAAACGCACAATTATCGAAGCACTTGGAAAGATTTCAGCGTTCTAGAAAAATGGAAAAACAAATGGATATTCGGAAAAAAAGAGAGAAATTTCAACCAATGAAAGTACAAAGGAAAACACAAGCAGTTATTATAATAATAATAATAATAATAATAATAATAATAATAATAATAATAATAGTAGTAATAAAAATAATAATAATAATAATAATAATAATAATAATAATAATAATAATAATAATAATAATAATAATAATAATAACTATTATTATCATTATTTGGAATCTCACACCAGTTGCATGGCGGTAACCGCTGGAGTTTGATTGACAGTAAGTCTCTTCAAGTCTCCAGCCCTCCTCCCCTAGTACTCATAGGTCGCAGTAATCCTGCGATTTACAGTTTCACACCGGTCGCCCAGTGGTTATCGCTGAAGGCTGAGTGACAATGTCTCCTCAGGTCTTCAGCTAACGTCTCCTCTCTCTTTCACCTATCATGTCAGGGCTACAATTCGTTGCAGTCCTTATATCTCTAGCACCTTCCCCAGTATCCGTACAGTTCCCAGTAGTGCTTTGGTCTGTAAGGTCTCAATCCTTCCCCTAATCCCGATCTCCTCCAGTCTCACCCTCAGCATTTTGAGGAATGTTCCTAGTGCGCCCACAATGACAGGTACTACCCTGGTTTTCATGTTCCACATCTTCCTTAATTCTCTTGCTAGTTCCTGGTATTTTTCATCATTATTATTATTATTTACTATTATTACTATTTACTATTTCGCATCAATTGCGTGGTTGTTACCGCTGGAGGTTGAGTGACAGCAAGTCTCCTCGAGTCTCCTCATTCTCACAAACTACGGCAAAACTGTGGTTTACAGTTTCAAACCAGATACCTGATGGTCACTGCTGAAGGTTGAGTGACAGTAAGCTTCCTCAGGTCTTCAGCCCACATCTCCCCTCTCCCTCGCCTATAACGCAAGTGCTGTGATTCACATCTCCGCTTCCATTTTCTTTCCTCTGTTAGGCCGCTGCTAACATTTAGTGTCTTAAACCTTATATTTCTAGCACTTTCCTCAGTATCTGTTCGTTTCCTAGCAGTGCTGTGGTTTGTACTGTCTCAATACTTCTTTTTATCCAAAACTTTTCTAGTGTCGCCCTCAGTGTCTTAGGTACAGTTCGTAGTGCACCTATTATTTCTGGTACTACCTTGACTTTCATGTTCCACATCTTCAGTTTTCTTGCCAGATCTTGGTATTTTCCCAGTTTTTCACTCTCCTTCCTCTTTATTCTATGGTCTATTGGCACAGCCATATTTATTTTTTGCAGATTATCCTCTTCTTGTCTACAATTACCAGGTCCAGTCTTCTTGCCCGGATGAAGTGGTCGGTTTGGACGTCAAAATCCCGGACTATTTTGTAGTTTCCATTATCCAGGGCTGTCTCAGGTTTGTGCTGGTACCACCTTTCCGTATGGTTAAATCTCATTCGTTTATTCAGTTCCCAGTAATTTCACTGTTGCTACTCTATCGTGTCTGTGTTCATACACCTCCTTGGGTAGTTAACTACATTCACTAGTTATGTGGTTTATGGTCTCATCTCTCTCACTACACAGGCGGCATTTGTTGTTTGTGTTCTGTCGATTTTTTGATTTTATATAGTTCGTCCTGATGCATCTGTTTTGAGCTGCCATGATGAGCAATTCCGTTTCTCTTTTCAGGTTTCCTTTTCGTAGCTATGTCTATGATCTCTCGTCTGTCACATCTTGTACCTGACTTTTAAATTGTCCGTAGATTTTTTTCTTTCCTCATTTTTCTTTCCTTGTTTGCTGTGCTGATCCATCGTTTTCGACTTTTTGATTTCTCGTTGTGCTACTTCGGGCACTCTTTATAATGTCTTCACTGTTTGCTTGCACGTACTTTTCTAGATCTGCTTTGACTCTGGGTATAGTCCTTTATGCTGATATGCTCCCTGCCACCTTTCTTCTTCATGTGTAGTCTATCTATGTCATCTCTGGGGTGTAAGGCTTTGTGCATTGTCATGGGCTTCCTTGTTCGCCGTTCCATTGATTAGAGTTCTTCCTTTGTCCACCAAAGAATGGTCCTGTATATCTCACACTGATACAGCCCGGGTGTTCATCCCTTTTATCAAATTCTTGCTGTTTAATTTGGTCTCTAATATTTCCTTATCCTCCTAAAGTATTCTCTATATTTTCTCCTTCATTTCTTCCCGTTTCATCGTGTCACATTCAAAAACTCCCAGGTATTTGTATCGGTCTTGTGCAGTCAGTGCTTTAATATTCCTGTTGTCTTGGAGTTCAATTCCTCCTGCCGATGCGAGCCTTCTTTCACGCATTACCATAATTGCACATTTTACTTTTCCAAATGTCATCATTGTATTCTTCTTCTTCTTCTCATCATTATCATACATTTTGACACCATTTACCCAGTGGTCACCACTAGAGACTGAACAAAAGCAAGTCCCCTCAAGTCTCAAGCATTCCTCTTTGCATACTCACTACTCTCTTTACAGTTCCATACCATTTGTCAGGTGATTACGAGGTCTGGTTTTCTCGTTTGGTTGGGCTGACGTAACTGAGTAATTTATTGCTGTCTTTGGATTATTTTGATATTCGTCCGTTTGGTTGAATCCAAATCGTTTGCTCAATCCCGAGTGTATCACTGTTGCTACCCTATTGTGACTGATTTTGTACTCTTTCTCCACTTTGTGACAACATTCATTGGTAATGTGATCTACAATCTCGTTTCTTTCTCCACAAAGACACGTTTGGTTTCTGTCAATTTCTGCCTTGACATAGTTAATCCTAGTGCATTTGTTTAGGCTGCCATGATGAACAATTCCGTTTCTCCTTTCAGCTTTCCTTCGCGTAGCCTTGTCCATAATCTCTTGTCTGCAACATCCTGTATCTGTTTCTCTAAATTTTCTGTGTATTTTTTCCTTTGCAATTTTTCCTCCCCATGTTTGCTATGCTGCTCCTTCGTTTGACACTTTTTTTGTTGTTCGCTGCCCTGCTTCGGGTGCTTTTTACAACGTCTTCGCTATTCAATTGCACATAATTCTTAAATCCTATTTTGGCCTTTTGAACACAGTCTTCTATGCCGATAATTCCTATACCATGCTCTTCCATCTCCACATACAGTCTGTCTGAGTCATCTCTGGGGTGTAAAGTCTTATTTTATTTTCCCTTCATTTCTCTACTTTTCATTGAATCACATTCGAGAATTCCCAGGTATTTATATCGGTCCTGTGTGTCTGCTGCTCTGATCTTTTTGCTGTCTGGTAATTCAATACTCGCTATTATGAGCCTTCCTTAGTGCATTACCGTAAGTGCACATCTTTTTCTATTCCAATGCCGTCGCTGTGTTTTTGCCCTTTGTTGAATAACGTTTTGAACTCTTTCCTGTTTTAATAGTTTTATGCCGTCTGTACATGAAGTTGTTTTCTTTTCACTTTGTTTTGGGTAATTTCTATCCTTTGCTGTTTTTAAAATAATGTTGAGTGGTATCATAGTTAGTACAAACAATTTAAGGGACAGAGTACCCCCCCCCCCTGGAAAATCTTCCTGTAGCTGTTAAGTGTACCCTCCAGTTTCCATAGAGTTGACCATGAATATCACCACTGGTATACCCATCTCAATTATTCTGAGACATCCAAGTATCAACTTTTATTGTAAGCTTTTTTTTAGATGGTCGATTGATTCCTTTTGTTGCTTCTTTTAGGATCATTTAGTTTATACAGAGCAAGTTATTATCCCAATTTGGTTCATCTCCTCCATCCAGTGTGTTCTTTTGTTAATAGCCATCTTCTTTCCGTAGAAATATAATCTCTCTGCCATCTGTCTGGCCCGGATCTTCCACGGTAGTTGTAAGCATGCAATTGGTCTATAATTGATAGATTGATTCCCTTTTCTAGTTTTCTTTTCGGATAAGGGCTGTTCCACATTTGGTCATCAATGCTGGGACCCTACTTCCATTTACGCAATTTTGGAGTTAGTAAATAAGTCTGTCTTGTAATATGGTAAATTTATTAATCAAATACAGGTAGATCCCATCAAGATCAGTTGCTTTCCAGACTACTATTTCGTTGATGTTCTTACCAATGTGCTTAGCTTCAATACAATTTGTTCAACCTCATCTCTGTCTTAGAGCTCTTTTTCAATATTATCGAGTCATACTGGAACTTCGTTGTATCATTTTGCGTACCCCGAGTAGTCGCTCAAAATATTCATTGGCTCTTAATCTCAATATGCTCTGAGAGGTGATTGACGTGTTCAGTTCGCTCATTTACTCTTTTCCAATATTTACATTTAAGAAATGACAGTCTCTCCTTCTCTTCTTGCACCATTCCTTTCAGAGCTTGTGTCTGTCTTTCTCGTTTTCTGTTGGGATGACAAAGTCCATTTCTTGGCCTTGGTCAAAGTTTTTTTTGGTTGAATCATTATTAATATCATAATGCTGATGAAAATGATAATGCTGATTATGTCAATAATAATGATAATATAAAATGCATATACAGGTATCTTAACATACAATTTACATTACAAATACTAATCCAATATTAAAATATACATTAATTAGAGTTATGAACACGTGCATGAATACTTGATGCAGCATATATAAGAGCATATCATTCCATAGACATATATACCAGGCACATTTTTTTTTATTTTCCTAGATTATTCTTTTTATCGAAGCTGATAACTTCCCGAATTGCCCTACTAATTCATTTTCTGTCCAAAATGATCAAAATTTGTCTTAAATCTATTTACACTTATACACTTGGTGAACTCATCCAGTATTTTAAAATTCTTTGATGAAAAATTAATTTGTTGCAACTTGGTTTTTTGCATCGGACCAAGCTGATAAATGCCCAGTCATTTCTGACATTAAACATACACTTCCATAATTTGTAAAACTTTTCAAAATTCGAAAGTTCAGATTAAGTCGTCTCTTGTCTTCATCTTGAACAAATAGTCATACCAAACTTCTATAGTATATCATTGTATTATTAAATCTCTGATGCCTCGTATTATTCTGGTAAATTTACTCTGTACTGTTATTCAATTTCAAAGTTTTAACACATAGGACCCCAGCCTGTGCACATTACTCCAAACGTGGTCGTATTATTGCTTTACAAATGTTTAGCATGGCAAATGAATATATTGATAAAATACTTTTGCGAACTCGACTGATTTTGGATGTAGTTGAAAAGACATTTCTGTTAGAAAATCGTAAATTTCAACACCAAAGACTCTCTCCTCTGATTCTTTTTGTAAAAGTTAATCTCCCAATGTATATATGCAACATTTATTTCCTATGTCAAGGTACATTACTTAACACTCATTCTACTGTTAATGTCTTGTTTATCAGTTTTGGAGATGAGATTTGGATTATTAATAACCATAATAGCTTCAGCACGAACATCGATGACAGTTATATACATATCCAAAATGAAAATTTATGATTTTAGACAAGGTAATGCATACATTTGAATGAAAAAGGGAACTCGATTATATTATGTTGAGCTAGATTCATATGACTAACTATTTGAAAATTGACGTAGAGCTGATGAGAACATAGTAATAATTTAAAATTAAAATGTATATATTGACAAAAATTCCTGCTTGACCAATTCTCAATTTTGTTAGATTATAACCCTTACTGTTCTCATCCGATCGCTGTGAAACATGGCTAATTAATAATTGTACTGATATATTTTGACGTTATTTAATGTTTGGCTTTGGGTTTAAATTTCTTCAATTAGATAGCAAAAGTGATGATGATGATGATGATGATGATGATGATGATGATGATGATGATGATGATGGACATTTTTTGGACATAAAATCTTCCTGAAATCCACCTGAACCCTCTGCCATTGGCATTGCAGTGCAAATATTTACCGATATAATCTAAATTGCATACGACTCTATTGTTCCAACTTTTGAGAAGTGATGTCTACCGAATGTATCATATTTTGCTCGACATGGCTTGCCAATGGCCATTTGAGTTTTGTAATTGATTCTGTGGTTTGCCCTTGCTGTAGCAGAAGCTCACTAACCTAGGATGATTTTCAATTTGATTTCTCCTTCTTTTTTTTAGATTTCATGGAAACTCGTAGTTCTTGGTGAAGTTTTATTACAATTTAGTGTCTGGTATTTGAGAAGTTCTCGTTGAATATATATATTTAAAAAAAATTGTGCTTGCTCTGCCTTCGATGGAATAGTTTGAATTTTCTTTGAGACTTGGGGATAATGAATATTAAGCTTTTCATAAACATTTGATTACCGCCTTCTGATATATCAGAACATTTTCTGTGTTGTCATCTCTGAAGGAGATATTCGAAAAATCCCTAGAAGAAAATATCAAAAACATTCAATTTTGAATTCGGAGACAAATATACGCACAGTATATCTACCCTTACTGAAGATGCAAAGAAACTAAACAGTACATACACACCAATATTGAAAAACAAACAGTACAGACATTCACAGTAAAATTGCAATAGAAAATTAAATCCATATCTCTTTTTCCACCCTTCGTAGAGCAAAGAATAAAGGGTTTTTATCATGTCTGTGATCAAAGATTAATCCAATGTCGAGTGATCCAGGATCAATTAGAAATCATATTATGCTCAGTTGTGTACTTGAATTTAAGTTGGAAAGACTTTATGGTGATAATGGTGGATAACTGAGAAACTTTGGAGATGCTGCTACCAACAGAAATGATAAAATGTTGCATGATTCTCGCCTCAGCAGGCTAGGACGATTATCTGATTCAAGTATCCTGGAAGTTTTTTAAGATGAACAATTATATTCATTCTGATCTATATATTTATCTATTAGAAACCGTACACCAAAACTGTCATCCAAACAGTTGAAATAGCTTTTTATTGTTTCCAACTCGGTCTGGTTGGCTGGCTGGCTATGAGTGTATGTATCATGCGTAGAGACAGCACCAGTGGGGCTAAAAGGCAAGAAATTAGAACATTTTCTGCTTTCTATGTCTACAATATTGAGACCCCCCCATTAAATAGGATTTTAGGGTAGGGTTCAATTTACGTTGAAAATTTATGGTGAATTGATCCTTCAGTTTTTATTCGCTTGTTTTTGTAAAATATAAACATTTTCGGTGATCAATGCTCAATGGAGGTCCAGAAAAAACTCGCTCATTGATATTGAGCCAAAAGACGTTGACAATTTGCTGTTTATCACTGAGATACCATTAAGACCTGTACATATATCTATCTCTTCTGATATACTCCGGAATTCTTCACCTGCATTAGTCTGATAACTGTCACTGATAGTAAATCACCGAATACTTTTAGTATATACGCAAGTCAAGATCTTATTCGGTTTGTTTCTTTCTAAATTGTACCTAGGTACCATCATACAAATTATATAATTATGAGTTTGTTCAGTGAACTGTTTTAGTCACGAGAAAATGATACGTCTCACCTGAATCAAACCCATTGACAAACAAACATATGTACTTATTGACAGAATATACGTTTAATCTTATCCAAAGATGTACAATAAAAACGGCTTGCACAGACGTCAATTATGATTTACTATGATTCAGAAGATGGTTAATTGCTATAATCAACGAATCAAAGAAAGTAAGTCAGAATTTATGGTTAAGATCAAGTTAATGGAACACTTCTTCTTTTGTTGAATTCGTGGAGGATCTCGTTTTCAGAGAGATGTATTGATCTACTTGGACTAGTTCTTAGTTTTCAATTTTAAATAATAACCACGCAGCATATACAGGAGAGGATCATGCTTGGCGTCACTTAGATAAATCACAGGACAGTGCAGTATTCAAAAAAGAAAACTGACATATCATGCAATGCATCTGGAAACCTTTAATTGCAATCGGCAGGCCATACTGATGGACACCTCATATCATACCATGGATCACCAAAGATTATATGCGAAACAGTCACCGGCAGAAAATAAGATGATAGAGAGATTACGCCGATTATGGGGTAGGCCTATGTTCAATGAAGGACTTTGAAACGTTGCTGCTTCTGATGAGTAACACTGCTCTATAGAGATGGTAAAAATGTTATATCAAGCCATCAAATTTCATATCTTTTTTCTTGATATTCACATTCACCGAGCTTCACTTTATGTTGCACAAAGCCATGCAATGACGATTGGTCAGTTGTTTCATGCCAATCTCATGGGTTGAGGGGGCTTAACTACCTTGAAAATCAGCATTCGACACCTCTTCCTTTTTACCTCCATTTGATTGCGCAAGAAAAAATGCACCACTGCCCAAACCACGTTTTGGTATCATGAAATATTACCTGCCAATGTTCAGATGACATAATAAAGAATCAATTATAAAAACCATAATGGCAATGGGCTGGTCGTATTGCAAGAGTGTCAGACTACCGTTAGTCATCATGAATTACAAACTAGATTCTCTGATATCATAAACGAAACTATGGCAGGCAAAAAATAATATGTGATGACGAACTAGCGAGTTCAGAAAGTATTTGATCAGCGACACCCGTGATAAAAACATTTTAGGGGAGGTCTCTGTCCATTGACGTACATTAAAAGGCTGATGATGGTGATGATGTTGATGAATGGAAACAAATTTTAGTAAATCAATAAGAAAATAAGGAGAGCAGAGCATCAGCAGAAGTCTCTGGACTTCAAGTGTGTTCGTTTAATAAAATGCCAACTTTGAAGTTGCTTTATCAACACTTCAGGGAATGTAACAGTGAAGGAAAATAATCACTTTTTTCTTGAAGGAAAGATCTTTTGGATGATGAAACTTTTATTCACTTCTCCTTCTTTTCTCCTTTTTTCGATTGCTTTTATACAACACCTGTAGACTGAAGGCAGAAGCATTCTTCTTCGTTAGCATTATTAATGTCACTCTGTGGCGATCAACTGGAAGATAGAAAGTTTTTACGCCACCCCGAAGTAAGTAATCCTCATTTGTGGTTTGGCTATCCACTTATAAATGCAAATATCTTACCTTGGATTGATAAACAAAATCATATCAATAACTCGAAAGGTACCACGCTTTCAAGTTTACCTTCTAAAGATAAACCTAGGGAGAGAAAATAACAAACGTTGTAATGATATAAGCCGTGCAGATAAGAAATGCAATAAACTAAAATAAATACAGAGTTCTTCAAAAAGATTAAGTAATCTTTCTGATAACTGAAATTTTTGCAAATCAAAAAATTATTTCCGAAATTCATAAGTAACGGAAATACTGCAGAGAGATGCCAATCGTATACACATTTTTCAACTTCGCAAAGGATGTTGAGAGTGGTTTCCTCTAACCTGGAAAGCTGACATACACAAATGGGTGCTTGAATGATGCTAGCACATGATGCAATCATTCCCACTGCTAAATACTGTTGTCTCTTCGTAAAGTTTTTTTTTTTACTGGTATCACATCATGAACTATACATGTGCACAAATGCACCCTCTTATCCCTAAGGTTGCAGTCTTTATGCAAACCCCCGTTGAATAGACAGGTATTTGATTTAATCTTTCAGGCGTGCCAACTAACCAAAACATCCGTTATAAGCCCTTGCAATGAAAGTTTACAATGATGCAAAACGTTTTCTGTGGCCATTCCATCATTTTTCAGTTCAAAATCTCGTACCTATACCAGATTATAATACTTTAAACTGTTTACATTAGATTTAATGATGGCCAGAAATTAGTTTATACGAGCGATTTATTTTCTTGGACTGTTATTTTTTCGGCAAAAAATTATCTATGAAGTCTTACATTACCACAGAATTTCCCAAGTTGAGCAAACATCAGCTAAAATATATTTAAATCAGTTTTAAAAAAAATATTTATACCAGTTTGAAGTCATACAAACACATCTGTATCACAATATTTTCTCTTCACTCTTCTGAAAATATTTTCATCTTTCCCAATATATGTATAGTTGAAGCAAGAACTGTTGAGGACAATGGTTAAAGGAGAATCACAAAAAGCAGATATTGTTGGTTGTTGTTGTTGTTGTTGTTGTTGTTGTTATTATTATTATTATTATTATTATTATTATTTCAGATGAGAAATATGTGCGTATTCTACATTGCACTAAATTAGGTAAACGTGTCAAAATCCCAAATATTTCCAGATTTCTCTTGTGCTCTCCAATCGAATTGAAAATTTTCCAAACTCACACTCACATGCACGCATGCGTGTTTGATGAAGGCTTGAGAGTATACCGGTCAAAATGTGGTAAAACAACAAAGAATGAAACAACAGCCAGAACAGCAAGTAATGTAAATAATTTGCCTAGGAACTTCTGATAGATTTATCAGTTGATTTTTATTGATCATTCTCAGTTTATAAAATTTCCTTCAAGTGACAAATGAAGACGCACTGGCTTGAGAAAGGAATTGACTATAGTGAAAATTATGTATATCAGCATGGTTCCATGGTTCCATAATAGGATTATATATGGATGAAGTTTACAAATATATATTTTGGTATAGGAATTTCTTTTATTGATTGAGATGGAGTTCAATGCTGATTTTTTCCCAAGATGTTTCTAATTAATTAAATTCGAAATACAGAATTGTATAATGTTTACTGGCAAGGAAACTGAATGAGTGAACCAAGCTGCAATTTTGTGATTATGTAGCGTCACTTAGCGCTAACGCTTTTTGAAAAGTTATGAATCAATTTCTATCCTCGGTTATACGTCATTGATAAAGCAGTTGGAGTTATTTGCACCTCTTATGTAGTCCATCTGGAGAAAAGTTACTCTGACAGGAAAAAAAAAGAAACTACGGCTTGTACAAAGTCCATATAAAGAAGGATGCTTTAGCGTTGGGCCAGCAACTTCACCTGTGAAAACCTACTTGATAAAAACTGCATCGGGACCGCTGGAGCCCTATAAACTACAATGAGTCAGCAGGTATGAACAACGATATTTAAAAAAAAAATAAGTCTCATTTTTTTTCTCTTTTTCGTATAACATGGATGTATTAAAATGATTAAGGATAACAGAAACTATTGATATATAGAACTTTTTACAAAATCCGAATCATCAGCTGATTTTCATCGTAAATTCTACTCAGACCATTTTCCCTCCGGAGTAAGTGAATAGTGTTTTAACAGAGAACTAAGAAGAAGCCATCCAATCAAAAGCTGTTTACTGACTGCCAGGAAAGAATTTGTACAAGTAAAAAGTCAGAAAAGTTCAAATAATGATTTATCTAATAAAAAATGAAGAAAAAAAAATGAGAGAATGTAATAAAACTATGATTGACATTTTCTTGATTATACATCACAATAAAGCTGTCACTAAGTTAATTTCACAATGATGAAAAGATCAAAATCCAATAGCTTTTTTCCATACACCATAAAGTAAATGGAATATTTGATTGGTCAAGAAAATGTGGGTATTAAGTAAGTAGAAAAAAATGTGGATGCTGAATTGAGAGAAAAAAATTTTGATTTTAAGTTGTTAGAAAAACAGTCCAACTTTAAAATCATCATCATCATCATCATCATCATCATCATCATCATCATCATATGGAATCTCACACCAGTTGCCTGGTGGTAACCGCTGGAGTTTGAGTGACAGCAAGTCTCCTCAAGTCTCCAGCCCTCCTCTCCTAGTACTCATAGGTCGCAGTAATTCTGCGATTTACAGTTTCACACCGGTTGCCCAGTGGTTATCGCTGAAGGCTGGGTGACAATAAGTCTCCTCAGGTCCTCAGCTAACGTCTCCTCTCTCTTTCACCTATCATGTCAGGGCAAAAATTCGTTGCAGTACTTATATCTCTAGCACCTTCCTCAGTATCCGTGCAGTTCCCAGTAGTGCTGTGGTCTGTACGGTCTCAATCCTTCCCTTAATCCCGATCTCCTCCAGTCTCACCCTCGGCGTTTTGGGGACAGTTCCTAGTGCACCCACTATGACCGGTACTACCCTGGATTTCTCTCTTGCTAGGTCCTGGTATTTTTCCCTTTTTTCATCCTCCTTTTTTTTTACTCTGTGGTCTGCAGGTACAGCAACGTCTACTATTTGGCAGGCCTTCTTTTTTGGGTCTACTATTACTGAGTCCAGTCTTCTTGCCTGGATGAGGTGGTCAGTTTGGATGTCAAAGTCCCACAGTAGTTTGTGGTTGTCATTCTCCAAAACTGTTTCTGGCTTGTGCTGATACCACTTTTCCACATGGCTGAATCCCATTTGTTTGCTTAGTTCCCAGTGTATCATCGTTGCTACGCTATTGCGTCTATGCTTATATTCCTTCTGGGCGAGTTGACTACATTCACTAGTTATGTGGTTTACTGTCTCATCTCTTTCACCGCTCATGCGGCATTTGCTGTTTGTCTGTGTTCTGTCGATTTTTGTTTTTATGTAGTTTGTCCTTATGCTTTTGTTTTGGGCTGCCATGATGAGCGATTCTGTTTCTCTCTTAAGGTTCCCTTTTTGTAACCACGTCCATGATTTCTCGTCCGCTACATCTTGTATCTGTCTTTTAAACTCGCCGTACAATTTTTTTCCTTCCCATCTCTCTTTTATAGTTTGCTGTACTGTTCCATTGTTTTCTACTTTATTGTTTGTTGCACTATCCCTCGCGCTCTTTATGATTTCTTGACTATTTGTTTGCACATATCTTTCTAGGACTACTTTAGCTCTCTGGACACAATCTTCTATTATTATTATTATTATTATTATTATTACTATTATTATTATTATTATTATTATTATTTGGAATCTCACACCAGTTGCCTGGTGGTAACCGCTGGAGTTTGAGTGACAGCAAGTCTCCTCAAGTCTCCAGCCCTCCTCTCCTAGTACTCATAGGTCGCAGTAATTCTACGATTTACAGTTTCACACCGGTTGCCCAGTGGTTATCGCTGAAGGCTGAGTGACAATAAGTCTCCTCAGGTCCTCAGCTAACGTCTCCTCCCTCTTTCGCATATCATGACAGAGCTACTATTCGTTGCAGTACTTATATCTCTAGCACCTCCCTCAGTATCCGTGCAGTTCCAAGTAGCGCTGTGGTCTGTACGGTCTCTATCCCCCCCCTAATCCCGATCTCCTCCAGTCTCTCCCTCAGCGTTTTGGGGACAGTTCCTAGTGCGCCCACTATGACCGGTACTACCCTGGTTTTCATGTTCCACATTTTCCTTAACTCCCTTGCTAGGTCCTGGTATTTTTCCCTTTTTTCACCCTCCTTCTTTTTTACTCTATGGTCTGCAGGCACAGCAACGTCTACTATTTGGCAGGCCTTCCTTTTTTTGTCTACTATTACTAAGTCCGGCCTTCTTGCCTGGATGAGGTGGTCAGTTTGGATGTCAAAGTCCCACAGTAGTTTGTGGTTGTCATTCTCCAAAACTGCCTCTGGCTTGTGCTGATACCACTTTTCCCCATGGTTGAATCCCATTTGTTTACTTAGTTCCCAGTGTATCATCGTTGCTACTCTATCGTGTCTATGCTTATACTCCTTCTGGGCGAGTTGACTACATTCACTAGTTATGTGGTTTACTGTCTCATCTCTTTCACCGCACATGCGGCATTTGCTGTTTGTCTGTGTTCTGTCGATTTTTATTATTATTCGTAGTAGTATTATCATTATTATTATTATTATTAGTAGTAGTAGTCGTTGTAGTATGATAATAGCAAAAGATATGGCAATTCTCTCAAAAAATGGGAGAAGTCAACCATGTAATATATGCAGACGACATGAAACTACTGCACATGGAGAGTTTGCAACATTTTTCAACGAAGTGAGAGGATTCATTGAACGCCATTTGGATTGATATCGGGACGGGAAAATTTGCACTATAAGTAATGCACACAGGAAACATAGCAACAGAATGGATTGAATTACTTGACAGCAAAAAATCAGAGCAATACCCACATAGGACCGATACAAATACCTGGGAGCTCTAAAATATGACACAATAAAATAGGAAAGAATGAAAGAGAATATAAGAAGAAAATACTTTAGGAGGATGGGGAAAATATTGAGACCTAAATAGCAGGAATCTGATAGTAGGAATGAACATATTGGCTGTATCGGTAGTAAGATACACAGGGCCATTCCCTGGATGGAGAACGAGATAAATCCAATCAATGGACTGACGAACGAGAAAGCTTATGACAATGCACAAGGTGTACATCCCAGAGATGATGCAAATAGACTGTATGTAAAGAGGAAATGAGGTGGCTTAGAACTTGCCAGCATAGAAGATTGTGTTCAAAAGGCCAAAATTGGATTTAGAAATTATGTGCAAGCAGATAGTGAAGACATTATTAAAAAAAAGTACCTGGAGCAGTGCAACGAACAACAAAAAAGTCTCTAACGAAGGTGCAGCACAGAAAACGAGGAAAGAAAAAATGTTAATAGAAAAAATACACAGGAAATTCAGAAAAATAGATACAGAATGTTGCCGACAAGAGATCATAGACATGACTTAGCAAAAGAAAGATGAAAAGACATATGGAATCATGGCAGCCCAAAACAAATACACCAGGACACTCTATGTTAAAGCGAAATTCGACAAAACTCGGA
>OY735211.1:9514930-9583657 GCA_963457665.1 Thysanoteuthis rhombus | reverse complement strand
GAACATTCCAAATTGAAAAGCAGGGGAGGGAATGATCAATTTTATTTAAGAGGGAGTAAGGAAGAATGATAAATGGTAAACGAGTCAAAGGAAAAGACAGAGAGACAGGAAGCAAGAGAGAAAGAGGCAGAAAAGTGATTGAAAGAGAGAAAAAGAGGAGTTAGATACGAATAGAGAAAATAGGAGGAAAGAGGGATAGTATAAGAAAGTGATTCAACATTTGTTGGAGCTTTTAAAAAAATAATATTCTAAAATACGAAAGAACAAAATGCTCAATTTAATTTCGAATGAAGTATTTCCCTGTGAAGATATTTCTGAACGCCGTTCTGATTTCAAAAGGAAAAACAAATGATGACAGCTTCTTCAAGAAGCAAAACATTATCAAGAAATGATCGAGTCTGTTTTTTGTTCCGAATATTTCCTTTGCTCTGAAAATGTTTCTTCTTATCTTGCTGATAATATTTAACTATTGCAGGTGTATTAAATCTTCCATAGAAAAACATAGCATACACATGCATACACACATGTATACATACAAATAAATACATTGCTGGATAAAACATTTATTTTACATAACAACTATTTATTTTCTGATATTATATCTTTTTTTGTCCATGTGCTTGATTCAGTCGGGAATACTAATCACTCGTATCGAACATTATACAGTGAACGTTTCAGATCGATATCTAGCTGATGATTACGTATCAGGTTGTCCACATATTTTATGAGTTCGGCCTTTATATATAGAAATCTCCCTCTCAAAAACACTCACACAAACATACACAAAAATACACACACACACACAGTGAGATTTCGGCATCGAAGTGATAATTATTGGTTGATATTAGACATATGATGATAATTATTCTATCGCAGACACACCAAGTTAATTATTGCGGGAATTAATCGATATTGATAATTACTAGATCAATCGCAGTGTGTATTAATTACCTGACGCGGAAAACACAAAACTGGTTATTAGAAAGATATGAAAATATCATTGGCAATTTCCAGTGTGTTTGCAAATGACCTTGGGAAGGATACATCTTTTGGGGGTTAGAGGTATAAATTGTATGCTGATATGTTACATTGAAAAAGTACCTAATGTATGGAATCGCAATGTTATGCATACGTTTGTTTCTTCTTCATATTGTGTAAGTAACAGTGGCCTAAAACGCATCCTAGTCGATGAGTATAACTTTAGCTTTGATGTGTGATGATATCAGGTGTGACGGTGAGAAATATAACGTGGTCCGAAGATGATAATTGATATAACACAAATATGCATCGTTGAGTACGGTTACAGGAGATGACAGTAAAAAAATAAGGCTTGATACATCGTTTATTCTAATTTTGTGCGTTCGTGCAAAGATTCAGTCAGAGAAGTGAAAATCAAATGCTAATTATTAGAAAAGACTCTCGAATAGAGTATATGGAATACTGACTAGACTTTTAGTGGGGACGAGTATTTTCAAGTTAATTCATGTGCATATATGTAGAAAACGGATCCAGAGTATACATATTGAAACAGCAATAAGGAAACTGAATTGTTCTGGGTATATATGTGTGTGTTTGCGTTTAGGACCCAGAACAATTATATATATATATACATATTATTGTGTCATTCACAGACAGTTGTTTCGATGTATTACATCTGTTCAGTGTGTTACAAACTTTCCATTATCCCATCCAGTACCACGAGGCAGGGTTGGAACCTTTACTTCAGGCCGATATCCTAAGCTACGGAACTGGACGGTCAGTAAGGCAGAATTTAAGCGATATATTTATCTATGCATAGATTCTCTATCCACTACAGTGCTCTCTTCCTATGGAAGAGTATATATATATATATATATATATATATATATATATATATATATATATATATATATATATATATATAATCAGTCGTTATAAATCCACTGCAAAACGAATGTATTCCACATCTCATGTCTGGTCTTTTCCTACTGCATGTACTTCCCATGGGTACCAATCGGTTAACTTTTTGTTTTATCTGTTTGCCTTTCTCTTTGCTAAGTTTCCAACCATATCTATTTTTGATGCTTAGTTAATCCTATAGCGTGTTTCATTTAGTTGCTCCCTTGATCTATTCTGACTTTCTCCTTTTGCTTCTTCAAAGTTATGGCTCATATTGCTCTTCCCATTGCTGTCCATGCAATTTTAAGCCAGATCTCAATTCGTTTCGCTACTTTCCATATGACACCTCCGTAATCATAGCTGGTATGATACATTCAATTGATAATTAACGTTAAAGAGGACGAATCAAAAAGAGTAGAAATTGACAACCTCATAAAACAACGGGAGAAGAAATAAGGAAGAAAAATGTGAAGAGGATAATAGAAACTATAAGAAAAGGTGAGCGTTGAAGACGCGCTTGAGCTGCAGCTCATACCAATAAACGACAGATGCTTGAACTAAAGGATAGAAACGGCGGAATTATCGAATGCAGGTACAAGCTTTTAGGTATAATTGAAGAATTCTATGAAAATTTGTACGCTCTGCGAAATATAAAACTTGGAAAAGTCTGAGGTGAAGATAGCATAACGACAGACTTTTTAGAAGACACAGGAGAAGCCTTTCATAGAGCTATTCACACGGTACATACGAGGGAGAAAAAGTGTCTCAAAACTTCCGTATATCGTACTCCACAGGAGATAATTGTAACCTCGGCAGATACTTCCATATCACACCACTACCTAATATATATACACACTGTTGGTGGAAATCAACCACATCGAGAGACATTCTTTAGAGATGGAAATTCAATAATAGACCATCTGCACACAATGAATTAACTAATCAAAAACGTAAGAATACATCAAACCATTGTTTTGTCGGTGAGGATTGTGAGAAAGCATTTGAATCAGTAAAATATACAACAGTGTTCAACTCAATACGAGAACTAGGTATGAACGAAGAATACATACAAATCATTCACAACGTATACTGACACTGCATTAATTAGACTACGTAACGTTTCAAACAAGATAAAGATAGGAAAATGAGTGAAGGGAGGGGATATAATAATAAATTATTTACAATGTGTCATGAAATCGTCTTGCAGTAAACAGACGAGGGGGAATAGGATTTAACAAAGACGAAGAATATTCAAATTCATCATTACGACACAATGGCAAACATGTTGAATGATCTAAAAGCAGAAAGTACAACGCATTTTTATCGAACAACTTTTTATCGAAACGACTTTTCATCGAAACGACTCTTCAAGTTTGTATCAAAACGATGAACATTATAAATTATTCTAATAACATAAATATGAAATTTTCATCAAAAATTCCAATTTTCAGTAACGTACGCACAAAAATTTCCCCTGGAAGTGGACACCAGAAAAAATAAAAGATAATAACCGAACTTCTATGAATGATGTTTCATCATCTAAAATTTGGAAAAACCCTTCTCCGTGTAAAGCCTCGGTTTTTAAAAGAAAAAAAATGACAGCGTAAAAGTGCAAACAAAAAGGTTCATATCGGTAAATTTGAGAGAGAGAGAGTAGAAACAAGCATGGAAAAAAAAAGCAAAATTGACTTACAATCTGATAAAGCATTTTGGGTGATTGAAATTTTTTTTTCCAATTTAAGATTAAAATTTGGGTTCCTTTTTTTGATGCAAAAACAAAAAAAGACATTTCAAAACATCGAATTTTAATTACTTTTTAAAACAGGGTGTCAATTTCCTGGTGGAAATATTTAGGAATACCCATAAATTTCAGTTTTATAAATCATCCGTTATAGATTGGACATAAATTATCATTTGATCATTTCGTGTAGAGAATCAAAACGGTGTAAACAAAAAAATCAACAAACATTCCGATTCGATAAAAGGCCAAATTTAAATATAATGAAATTTATTTTTCATTTCATGTCTCTTTATTTTATAGAAATGGTTGGCGTTGTTTTCAATCATGTTTGCATATTCTGGAGTTGTGGTTATCTTATATCAAGATATGGTTGCCGTCGTTTCAAATTTTGCCATCATATTTTTTAAATATGGTTGCGATTGTTTTGAATTTGGGACATCTCATTCTTAAAAATGGATGCCGTAATTAGATCATGGTATTTTATAATCCGCTCCTTTTAATTTTCCAACAGCTTAGGAGTTTAGTAATTACTAGTTACTCTCCAACAACATTATTAATTTTTTTTATAATCCTCATTATTGACATGAATATCCAAGGAAAAATGTATTGTTAATTGGGATATGATAAGGATATTCGTGGATATTTTGATGTGAAAGGGAGTACTTATCTTAGACTGTACCTATAAACATATCATATAAAGTTTGCAATGAGTCAGATCTGTTTTCAGAAAGTACAACCACCGATTTTAGATTCAGTTTATATGAAATTTATCACCATGAACAACTGACCCGAAGTTATGGTAATATTATACGGCGATAATGATATTGAGATCAAGTCAAAACAGGATTTAGTTTTAATTTATATGTTGGAAGTAGGGTGCAGCTGATATATGATTTAATCGTCTAAGGAGAAATGGCAAGTAAAGCATCTATGATATTTTGGTGATTTCGAACAGGGTAGCTTCTAATGTAGAGTTATTGCACAATAACGTTTTCATGGGCCCAGAATTGAACTGTAATGAAAGATTCATGTTTGAGTCAACAACGCTTCTGGTGTAAAGTGTCACGTGTGATTACTTTGATTAGTATATGATATCTCATTAATCAATGCCCTACCGTTTTTTCAAAATGTCATTGGAATTCAATTACAGATGTTGGAAGTATCAAATAGAAAAACATTAGGATAGTCATATATGTTTTGAAAACAATGAAAAGTATTTTCCATCGAAAAAAATCCTTGTTAGTCACTACAATTTAGTTATTTTCCCTTACTCCATGGTTTTTCTCCTCACCAAATTTAGATGAAATACATTGAAAACCCTTTGGAATATTTTCGAGAAAGATAACTGCAATGCAAGGAAAGTAACTCAAAGCAGATGCCTTTATCTGCTCCGGAATCTAATTTTTTAAATATTTTGTGGGAGAAAAACGTTTTCATGGTCCATAAATTTGTCTTTAATGAAAAATGAACGTCTTAGTCAACAGCACTACAAGGAATAAAGTATTGCTAATAAATATTTGATCAAACGAATCTCAATCTCCAACAAAAATATCATTCGCTTCACACTTTTCGAAATATTATATAATAATAATAGTAGACTGATGGACGGACAAACGTAAATATGACATACCCACTCTGTTATTGGGGATTTATGTTCGTGTCTACGCGTACCTGTACCATAATTATGCTCGAACGAAAAGACCTTAACTAATCGACCTAGTTTTTGACAAGATTATTTACTAAACATCCAGAAGCCTACGTGATGAGGAACCTGGAAGTCATTTGATGTCACGAGAGGTTAATGAAGAGTACATCCGGTCATTTTAGCCAGTTGGAGCATTTTCTGCCCAGATTAAGTTGGATATTGTGTTTGCTATGAAGTAGAAAACTGTGTTTGATCTCATTGATTGTAGGGCGTACGGGGGAATATTAGACCCGTGATACCACCAGATGTTATTGGCTGTAAAATTACTTGATTGTCTTTAGGATTTCTATTGCATCAAGCCAATTATATTCTAAGAGGTAAATTAGTACGTTAGGTTAATTTGGACAGGGAAAATAAAGAGATGTATTATCATAGGAAATCTCCAAAGTTCATTTATGGATTAAAATAGAATTAATTTGTTAAAAACGAATTAAAATAAAAGGCTGAAAAAACATCATATTTGTCTGTTTCGATTGTAAAACCATGTGCAGCTAGTGGAAAACTTTCAAGACAAAATAAAACAAAAAAAAACAACCTTTTCGTGACAGCACCAAATACGAGAGGGATTCCTGTTGTGTTCCTAAAAGCCAAGTCAAACTAAGGGACTATATTAGATGTTCTGTTTTCGTGCATCATAACATTTTTCGTTGTTATTGTACTTGCAGTTATTTCAGACGGGCAACGCCAGCGATCCTTGCTAATATATTCATACATAGCTTATGGCAGAAAGCTTCAGAGGTTTCTCCTTTGTGATAATTCATTTATGTGAGCGTACACAAATGAATATGGGGAAGAGATAAAGAGTGGGATCGGTGATAGAGAGAGTGAAAACACAAATCGTAGAGAAGGAGAGAGATGGACAGATAGACGGAAAGAGAGAGGAATTCAGTGATTGTCAGTCCGTCTATGCCAATCTGTAGGCCACGATTTTGCATGTAAGAAGCAGAGATCTTGCGTAACGACACATCTTTTTACGGCAAAGAACAGGTTGTGAGTTTTAAAAAGGTTTTACGATGGCGTTCTATTTATTAGACTGGATATAAATATATTAAGTGAACCCTGACTCTCTGTTGACCTCACCAGAAGTGATAATATTATGGGCAGTTTATGATATTTGACATAGAAATACATAGCACAGTGAATGGGATGTTTAAGGTTGACCTCAGAGGTCATTTGAGGCCATCCTGAACCTATTAAAACTATTGGACGATACAATTTGCACTTATGAAGCGGAAACATGGCATAGGGGACATATATTTTCACGGTTGAGGTAATGGGCTATGTAATGTTGTCTTCGGCGACCGATACAGATCGCCACAGGTCATTTATTGTGATTTGATCCAGTTGAAGAAATTGTAGGTCACAATTTGTTACCTAGGAAGCTGAAATTTGGCATAGGGACATATCTTCTTACGTCAAAGATCGTTGATTACGTGAAATTGACATCAGCGGTCATTTGAGGTCACCAGAGCTCATTTTCAGCCAACTGGGGCAGTTGCAAGCTACAATTTTGCTTTAGGGAAATATAAATTCGGTGTAGGGGTCTGTGTTTCCACAACTTAGATAATGAGCTACGTGAAATTGGCCTCAGAGGTCTTTCCAAGTAACCAGAGGTAATTTCTTTTTTGTTATTCAGACAAATGTATCGGGCACAACACAGGTGTCATAAAATACAACAAATTTCGGTGAAAATTGAAAAATACAAAAAAGATATTTGTCCTTTGGAAGGCAAACATTTCATAATTCTGCCTTGATATTTGTTTTTTAAAGAAACATTTAAGAATTTTTCAGGTGATTCACCCACGTATTCCTAAATTTTTCAATATATTCCTTATTGTATCAAAATACTAGCAGGGATTTCTGACGTTATTCAACAACACAGTGGAAATATGTTCTATATATTTTTTACTTGTGCAACACGAACCGCTGAATCAAAAAAAGGTTCAAATGAGTGTACCTGTTGGAATTTAAATGATATTTCCGTACTTTTGAAAAATTTTTTTCATATTAGGCTCGCGTACCCTGTGTGGGTTGGCACACATACCTAAGCAGATCAATCAACAAAAACACGTTTTAGAAGAATATTTAAAGAGCTTCTATGAATCTGTAATGGTATATTTGACATAAGAATGTACACATATAATCAACTACAACAAAAATTTGAATGCATGTCTGTCACAAAGAGTGTGAAGGTCTGTCCGGGCTGTGCAACAACCAGAAATGAGCACGTTAATTTTCTATTGTATGCAAAACTTACTATTCCAATGGGTATCGGTAATTTAGATATCTCTAAAAAATCAATTTACTATCGCAATCAAATGATAAATTTCAGTACCTATTCATTAATGAATTAAATCATCAATGAGAATCGCCCTCTTTAGTTATTAGAAACTTATTGGATATAATAAAATATTTATGGAATATACTTTTTTTTTCGGTTATTTTTGAAGTTATGCACCAGTTTCCCATGCTATATTCAAAAGGAACGAGAGAAATAGGAATATATATCCATCTATCTTTAAGTATATGCATCTGTTATGACTAAAGAGTTTTAATCGACTGATGGCCAGTGTAAGACCATCTGCAGCAAATTGGCTTGCAATAGAGCATAGCGCACGGTTAAGAATTGTTAAAAAAGGTTTTGGGTCGAAAATTGTTTTCGTTTATATTGAGAAATTCAAAGAAAAAATCTTTTATTCACTTTTAATGTAATATCAAACCCTGATACAAAATTTATCCTGAAATGAATGATTGTAAAGAAAAATGATTGGTAATTTCAACGGTGGTTTTAGTTATGTAAACAAAACACAATAACGATATTGCTGTTTATATATTCGGACTTGAAAATTTTAAACATCATTTTTGTACAGTCATAAATAAGCATTTACACCTTGGAATATGTCGGAACATTTTGGAAATTATAGTATAAAACTGAACTGAGTCAAATATCTAAAGTTTATAATTGTTCATTCTAGATAAAATGTAATTTTCAGAGAAAAAGTTGCAAAGCAAATATCCATTTAATATAAGAAATGAATATCCTAATTTAGTTAGAAAAAACAAAATATGAATGCATATCATAAAATTTGAAGTTAAATTTTCAACTTACACTGGAATAAAAACAGTTCCTCGAATTGGTATTAAGAAACGCGAAAAATTTGATATTTTCATTCTATCAAATATAGCTTTGTTCGTATACATCCGTATTATTTTTTTTACAATACAATGATGCTTTAGATTTGCACACTTAGATATACTGGTAGCAAAGCAAGACTTTTTTGTACTGGCATCCTCAAAAATATAAATGACCGAGTACAATCCTTCGAGTAAACAGATTTTCAAAGAATAAGTTTCTGCTTAGCCTTAGTATCAAACTGAACTCTTTTTGAAAAACACAGTTTTTCAGTATAAACGAAATATTCAGAGGAATATACAATAATATTTAATTAGTAATTTGTCAACTGACTGCTGAAATGGTTGGGGCAGACAGCCAAGGACCAGACAAGATTGATGTCTTGCAAATCAGGGTGTACTAATCACTCGTTTACATTAAGGGCTCAAATTGATAACCTTTCAGTACTTTATTACTATATCCTTTCAAAGTTATAGTTGATACTCTCAAATTAAAAACAGAGATATTAATGCTCTTTGAATCAAATATTCCCGAAAAAATCGGTTGTTTATGCTTTAAAGAGATCCGTGGTTGAGAGAGTGGTGTATTTTTAACTGGCAATAGTGGTCCGTGTCCTTGTATTTTAAATGTAGATGCATACTGGTAATTTGAAAATTAGGAACCTGCACAGTCTTCTAATTATCTTGTGATCTTGCACTGCGCTGAGAACTATCCACCTGGGGATTTGAGGAGCGCTTGAGGTTATAACATCAATATTGATAATAATATATATATGTATATATATATATATATATATATATATATATATAAATATATATATATATGAAATTCTTCATATATATGTGAAGAACATATATATATATATATATATATATATATGTATATACATAGATATATGTATATACACACACAAACACACTCACATATATTTATATGTGTGTGTCAGTGTGTGTGTGTGTGTACTCCACATTTTTGTTAGCAGCTCTCATGCTCACCTGAGCTCACATATCTTTGTACGTGTATATTTTTTGAATATACACGTTTTGCGCTGTTCATTCAGAATACTTTGTTGCTTGTTCTTTATTGAAAAAGCGATTATTTTGGCTTTGGGAATATCCGGATTACGATCTGGAATAGTTTCCAAAATAAATGTCCGTCAAAATAGCTGAGGTCCAACGATAAGAACAACATTAAAGTATACATAAACGCTGGCTATTTAACATTGCCTGTTCTTCATACCATTTTACACTTAATTGAAGTATAAATTTTGTATACATTTATACACTTATCATGGTAACTTGATGTTGAAAATGTAATTATTTCTTGATTTATGCATGTCATCAATGGAAAAGATTACTGGATCCAATGCATGTCTTACAAAAAGCAGCAAGGATATATATATATATATATATATATATATATATATATATATATATATATGTTTGTACGTGTACACGTGTATGAACTATTTAGCCTCTTAGTTCCTTTTATTTCATTGAAATCAGTGTACATCAGTTTCTTCTGTTTTCCACTTGGTCTGGATGACGGGATTGATATATGTGTATGTATCACGCGTAGAACTAGCATCGGGAGTCGGGGGCATAATATCTGAACATTTACTACTTATATCATTCTAAATTCCTCTCAAATACTCTTAGTGGGGGTTCAATTTGCAATGTGAGTTTGATCTTGATTTGTTTCCTAACTGTGCCCAACGGCTTTTTTTCTGTTTACCATTCATTTTTCTCACTTTCTTTGAGATTTTCTTTATGGCGTTTGTCTTGGACAATATCCCCCATCTTGTCCCCATTCTAAAAATTGATTAAATTGGATTGCGTTTGTTTCTTCAATACCTTCTCCCTTTCAAAAATCTTTGCTGCCAATATCACCAGCACCATCTCATCTACCACTTGTACTTTTCCTCCGGATTGGTAACACGTCTGACATCCATCTTTTGCACGTTTCATCATGTCTTAGACCTGCATACAGTTTTATATTCATAAACTACCCGAGTTTGCAAATTATAAGTCATGCAGACAGAGAGTAAAAGAGAAAAAGAGTAAAGCAGCCAGGAAGTAAAAGATGCCGGGAGTGGCAGGAAGAAACAGAGATGAAAAAAAAGAGCGGGACAGACGCAGAAAAAGAAAGAGCGGTTGAAGGAGAGAGATATAACAATAATGATAATAAAACTAAGAGAGTCAGGAAAACAGGGAAAGTGTGATAATTGAGTTCAGGAGGATGTAAAACTGTATGATAGAAAACAATGATAAAGAAATTGATAAAGAAAACAGACATGTTATCTGTACCTTGCGTCATTGAAAAACTATCAAATAATCTGGGGATATCTAAAAAAAACTTAGATATTTTATTCAAACTTATCGAAAAGATACCAGTACTTACACGACCTCCAACTAATGCTAGATGAACGAAATGAAGAGATCAAGATAGTTGGCTTACACATGAACCTCAAAAAGGTGAAGATCATGTACAATAACCACATCAGAGATAAAAAACACTGAGATCAAAATCGAAGGATGACAAGCGTTCCATAGAGCAAACTCAACGTTAAAAAACAAGAATATCCCATTTATCTTGAAAAAAAGGGTGTACAACCAATGCATCCTCCCAATAGTCACCTATGGAGCTGAAACAATAAACCTAACCAAGAGACGGATCAGCAAATTGAAAACCATGCAACGTGCACATGAAAAAATTATGATGGGTCTCACATGGAGAGACCGCAGAGACAGCACAGTACATCCGGAAGAAAACAGGAGGCAGAAACATCATAAAATCCATTAGAAAACTCAAATGGCAGTGGGCTGGCCATGTTTTAAGAATGGCAGACAATTCATGAAATAAATCCCCAGAGATCACATGTGCAACCGAGGCCAGCAGAGTATTAAATGACCCAAAAGATCCCTAAATGCACTTAAAAAAAAAGGAAAAACAAACAAACATAGGTTTTAGATTCTGCCTGATGATGTACTAATACAAAGTCCCACCTGCAGGCAGATACATAAAAACCTGTATCCCACTTGGCTGGGTGGTCTGAAGGGCCATTTGTGGGCGATGATGATTTGATTGTAAGAGAAAAAGAAAGAAAATTACAAGGGGATAAAGAAGAGAGAGAGAGAGAGAGAGAGAGAGAGAGAGAGAGAGAGAGAGAGAAAAGTCGGGAGGAAGAGAGAAACAATAATGAAATGAGAGAAGAATACAGAAAGTGGTAATAAATAGTGGAAATATTTCAGAGAGGAGGAATCGAAGCGTGAGAACAGAAGAAACAAAGATGATACCAGCATCCATCTTGGTCTTTTCACATTCAAAATGGCCAGGAGCCACAATGAAACATTGATAATCAAGATGACTCCAATTATGGCGAACTAAATCCATCACGCTACCTCGTTAAGAGGCACCGATTATTTATCGCAAACAACAGTTTGTTGGCGTTGGAACTGGTGCTAACATGAAGCTAGATACCAGACTTTGGCCAAAATATGGCGCTAAAACCCACCACTGACCGACTTCTGCTTCTATTACGATCAACAGTTAAGCATCTAGTGAAGATTGTCTCGTTATTTGGTCGGACGTTTTCGAAATTCACAATCCAGTTCTTCATTGGTACAATCAGCAACAATTGGCGAAAATTGGACGTCATCTGAAAGAAGGAAAGTTTTAATCCTAAGTATCAACTACTACTACTAATGATAATGATGAATATGAAGAAGGAGAAGGAGAAGAAGAAGAAGAAAAAGAAGAAAAAGAAAAAAGAAAAAAAGGAAAAGAAAAAGAAGCAAAAAAGAAAGAGAAAATAGGTAGAATAAGATAATCAAGCAGGAAAACAATAAAAAACATAGTAGTGACCATGATAAATAGTTTTATGGTATTGTTAGTTGACTGCAGAGTGAAGATGAATTCCCCCCCAAATCTGAAAAAGACCTGTACCTCACCTGGGAAACGAGAAGATAGTTGAACATAAATGCTAAGGTAAATATCTGGAGCACTTGGAAACTTGAATTGGGATTTGAACAATTTACAGCTCGAGCGAGTATTGAGAGTGGTCACACCACAGCATTATTGAGGTCCGTAAGGATACCGAGGAAGGTGCTGGAGATTTGGAGAGATCTGCTGTCATCATTCTCCAACCATAAATAACAAATATACGATATGAGTATTGAAATGAATAATGATAAAACAAAGAAAGTTAATGATTTACTATACACGTGTAAACATGAGTGTATTAGGGAGAGCGGGAACAACTGATGTGAAATTGGTTACCATCAAACAAAATAGCATTGAAAACAAACAGTAAGACATTAGGATACTTTGTACTTAACAAAAAAAAAAAAAAACTCTTAGAAGTACTTATCAAAATTGTTCATTACAAGCGTAGCTAAAATATGTAACTTAGCTTTATTGGGTTATCATGGTTGTGTCAAAATGACAAAAACTCCTGCTTGCAGAATGTTGGGAATTGGTAAATAAGAATTATTGCACTGATATATATGCAATAAGTGTAATTCTTTTTATAGAATTTTTTTCTTCCTATCTTTATCTATTTCAATCTACCATAGAGATAATACACCAAAAGATTCTTTGCAAGATTGGAATTTCAATCAATTGGCTTTTTTTATGAACCATAATTCAAAATCACAGGATCAGTATCAAGGTACATTGGAATTTATAAAATATTTGCGTTGTGGTAACTATTTGAAAGTTATTTCTCCAAATTTAAATCCTAAATTTGGGGTTTATCTCAATTAAGTATTCATTTTTCAATTGAAAGATCCCGAATAGTATATCAGTGGCTTTTCTAAATAATGATTAACGGTCTTATGTATTTTTCTGGATAAGATCATGGATTCTGCTCTGTGCAGATGTTTTTGATAATTCTGGTTATTTTTTTCATTTACACCCCGTCTCGTTTCATTGCCCGTTGTCAACTCCCCGTTCTAAAGGGAAAAGTACCATTTACCCACGAGGTGAGAATAAACGAAGCCCTATTCTGAATTTCATGCCATAAACATTGTTTTGGCGCCTAATGACTTTTTTAGAGAAGAAACATTGCTTGATTATTTGGACAACAGCTGTGGAATAACTGCTTTGCACTTCTCTGAAATATGTCAAGAAGTTCGAAACTTTTTCTGTTCACTGCTCCAAGAGAACTGTTGACAAGATGTAACCTCATATCAGCCTCCTCTGACATGCTAGATAGAAGAACAATTAGAAATGCTTGATATTCAAAATAGAAACATTGAGGCAGATGTATGAATGTATTTAAAACTGTGGTTGTTAGTCACTGAATATGCAATGATCGTAAAATACCAATAGCAACTGGGTGCAAATAATGTGATTTGAAAGAGAAAACAACGTTCATACAAGGTTTTGCGACGGTTGGTTTGAAGAATTAGTGATAATATGAGGGTTATTTATCGATTGGAGATATTGTCCCTAGATATAAATACTATTTCTACTTTGTTCCTCATTGTTTTTCATGTTTTACCACGACTCCTGAATATGTGTTATGTAAGAGATGATTGGTAATAAAATACATAATTGATACATAATCCCTCTCATGAAAATGCGGCCATTATTCTAACACAGATAGTGATTGTGGCCATTTTGATCCCACTTGTTTGTTTCATTTTTGAATGCATTGAGTGTAGAAGTGTATTCTATGGCTCAAAGTTTTTTAAAGATTTCTTTCTGTCTTTCTCTTCTACTTGCTGTGTACACGTTTGTATACGTCCCCCTTTATCTAGTCATACAGATCTTTGGAATTCTGATATAAGGTAGAACTTGATACACGTGTTAAATTAGTTGCCATACAGAAAACTGAAACCCTAATTTCAAAAATATGGGACTCTGCATAATCTTCACTAACCTACTTCACAGTCACTCACTGACACCATCTCCTTCTCTATGTTCCATAATTTTGTTCATTTATCAGATTTACTGATCTTCAATAATGATAGCTGTGTGGCTATATGCCTGATGCTCAGGAAAGAATGTGGTCAGTGCTTTGCAACACATTTATGATATTCCGCAGCCGATGACGTTTGGTTCATTTTGTGTACATTAGTGCTCAATTATATACTTTTTCTGTGGTCGATTAAAAGACATATTTCTCTTATTCAGTGTAACATCCTAACATTTTTCTTCGAACCTCACGCTTTTCAAATTTAAAAGTGCAAATTGATTCGTTTTACTTTTTCAAGGTGTGAAATCTCCGTGCTTTCAATAGGAAAACTTATCTTCTTGTTAAAAAGTATTTTTCCGTCTCTTTACATCACCATACTTCTTTGGCGTATAAGTATCAATAATTGAAGCCGGTTTTATTTTCTATTGTCAATTGTGACAATATCTTTGCTTCAAATAGTGAAACGTACGCATAGGGAAAATTGACAATAACTTCCATTATTCATTTTCATTCACTGCAGACTGCACTGCAAAATGATATCAATGATATGGAATTTATCATGATGATATTGCAAAGAATAGCACTGACGATGGCGGTGACAACGATGATCATGAATTTGCAAGAAAATATAAAATGTTGCCAATCATGTTGATTTGGGACAAGAGGAAGTACAAACGTTGCAATACAGGAACAAACGGTAACTGTTAGAATGACAGTAGGACTTCAAGTACAGTAGGAAAAAATAACTTCCCTTTCACTAAAGAACTGGGAAATATTCAATCATTGTAATAAGCAGAAAAAATACTGAATCCATTAATAATAATAATAATAATAATAATAATAATAATAATAATAATTATAATAATAGCAAAAGGTCTGGTTAGGAACTCAACGGAAGCCAATATCTTATGGCTGCAGTCCTTATCGGTGTTGATTTATTGAAAAATTGGAGAAAAGTGATTAATGCATAAGTTATTTATCCTGTAATCAATAAATTAACTTTTCGAAAAATCACTGAAAAGTCCAAATTTGCAAAAAGACTATTATGAACGCAGCTGGTCGCAAAGTATGGGACCAATCTAGCAAAAAAAATTACATTGAAAATTGGTACTTAAGAAAACTTATTCCATTGTGAAATTCTAATAATGATGAGAACTAAAAAAGACTTCATTATCTTAAAAGAGATTTTGAAACGTACTATAATTGCAATGACGAGCAAACAACAGCAAAAACAACAACAAGGTTTCGAACAAAAAATCAAGGTATTACCAGTAATAGTAAGTTCAGTAAGCACTGTACCGAAGACACAAAAAATCTGGACGGGAGGGAATGGGGATAATAGGAAGGATTGGGACTATACAGGTCACAGATCTACTAGGGACTGCAAGAATACTGAGGAGAGTATTGGGGATATGAGATCTACAAGCCTAGTTGTTATTAATGGCCCAACAGTAACAGCCAAAAAAGACAAGATGCAGTTGGTACAAACCACAGTGCTGCTGTAATAGGTGAGGGCGATATTACAGGAGGACCGGAGACCTGGGGAGACTTACTGTCATTTGTTCTTTTGCGACTATCACTAGGCAACTGACGCAAAACTGTAATTCACAGTACTGCAGTTGACAGAAAGTGTGAAGAGGAGGCCTTGATGTCATTCAATCTTCAGCAGTGACCATTAGGCCACTGGTGTGGGAATGCAACTACTACTACTACTACTACTACTACTACTACTACTACTACTACTGTTGATAATTATTATAACAGCAGCAATAAGAAGAATACAAAGGCGAATAAATGGTAAAATACTAGCAACCCACCCAGGTGCGGGGAAACTATGAAGTGAATATTAGGGTGGTACTAATAATAATTGGCACAGTTTGGACTTTGCAAAAAACACTCAATTCGAAATTCGAGATATACGTCATACAGCAGACCCTCTGTTGCCTCCACTCATTCTTGCATCACTAAGTCTTTGCAGCGAAATCACTTGTCGATGATTGATTTTCTCTCTGCATATCATTACCAATACATCTTCACCACGACTAAACGTGAGGACTTCACAAGCCGTACCGTTTCAATAAATGCTTCAACCCAGTCTTTTGGTCAGAGCAATTTCGTAACAAAAATATCTTCTGTTACCGATAACTGCAGCGTACAACACATTAAAATGGAGTACTCTCAAGACCCGCTTTTCTGCACTCTGGCATGTACAGGTTCTACGAGACAATAGCTGCCATTGTTGTTAAATAGTGCCTGTAATGATGTTTTGGCTCATCAGTGTATGGAATATGTACAAGCTTTCTTTGCTTTACCGAAATTAAATTAGCTTGTTGTTCAAGATCTGATTTTGGGGAATTCTACTCTTATCTTTCCATCTTGTTTGTTCTTAAACATCAAGAGCTCTGATTTTTTTTTCAAATAGTTATGTTTGATTTGCGCAAATTTTCCATTAAAAAAAACTGAAAAATACCTGGAGCTAAAGCACGTTAATCTACGCATGCGCAGTGCTTATGCCGTCGCCAATCGTAAACATTAAAACGCTTTATCTGGCTTGCATCTGACGACACATGCTGTTGAAGAGATATTATCAATACCCCCTAACGGATACGAAAACAAGACTTCATTTTTTATTTTCTGAAGAAGTTTTTACTGCAACAGAAGCAAAGTGCTTAAATTAAATTTAAAGTAATTTAGTTTATAGAGCGATTCATGTAGCCGGAAGGAAACCTGTTTCAAGTTAAACTTGCAAACATGTATTTTATCCTTCTGCACCATAAAAAGATGACATTTGCAGATTTGTTCAAGAGAAATAGATAAAATGAATAATCTTGTCGATGGGGAAAAATCAAAACATTTCACATATTTTGAAAGATAAAAAAATATAAAAGGAACTAAAAGAGAAAATTTAGATCAACAATATTTCAATTCTAATTTTATTGTACGTACCTAAGCACAAGAGACACAGAGCAAACTGAAACAAGCCCATTTTCTCAAACACTAATGGCTGGTAAGTGCTTCTATTTTGAGCCGATATGTACCATTACAAAGCCCTTCTTTCACCAAGATGCCAGCACTATCCACGATGCAGTATTTAAGAAAAAAGGGTTGTCTCACTGTTCTAAATGTTTCATTACACCCTGGTCCCCCTCTACACAAACATTCCCTGGCTCCTCGATATCAGACCGGGTCGTCTCTCTCAATATCCTGAAGATCTACTGCTAGCTCAGTAACATCTCCGTAGCTAAGGTATACTTAATGCTTCCTGGGACCGTACGCAGGGATTTCTGCTGGGATTGACAAATACTGTGTCAATAAATAAGGCCAAGCATTCCGTTTTGGAGGGGCTTGACTTGAGCATGTGTCAGGTTAGCCAGAGAAATGCAGCGTTATTCATAGGTAGGATTTGTTCAATGTAAGGGTTAAAGTAAAATAATGAAACAGAAAAAGACGATTTTTGTAGAACGTGTTAGGGGTGATCAGTTGAAAAGATGGGAAAAAAGAGAGGGTCAATGAATAAGCGAATCATCTTGTTTTGTCGCTAAAATGCCTGAATTTTCAATGAACAAGCATCGGCACCCGCACACATGCATACACGCATACCTTCATAGAGAACAATATCGGTTCTTTAGAAAATATTGTGCGAAAACATTACCATAGTATATTGTACCAATGTATAAAGCTCGTTTTAATAATGAACATGTGTTTTTTCCACTGTTCATTTTCTTTGTAGACAATATAGATCTTTAAACCTGAAGATTGGAAAAACATGAAAATGAACTTGGGTAAGATACGTTCCTTCCGATTATATCCTAGAATATATCCTAGGGTGAATTAACCCCCGTACGATCGTACGGTGCAGCGTTTGTCTCAAGACGTATGCAGGGGAGATTTTAGTCTCGGATATCAAGATGGAAGGAGGAGTCCATTTGCAATTGAAATATAAATAATTTCAAGTGATGTTCGAACAAAATAACACAGAGAAATGACATAAATACTCTGTGTTTTTATTCATTTATTACGGGTCATCTAGGACCAATTGGTGAAGTGAAAAGGCTAGATGAGTAAGAATCACATGAACTCAACGAAAACTATTACGAGAAGAAAAAAACAGCCACTATTCTCCGAAAAAAAAGTTTATGTTTATACCGGAGAGAGAGAGAGAGAGAGAGAGAGAGAGAGAGAGAGAGAGAGAGAGAGAGAGCATATATATATATATATATATATATATATATATATATATATGTATATATATATATATTACCATCTTACTTAACTGACATTGGTGACATTCCTTTCGGAATACGTGTGGATGTAAGTGATTTCATATTTCATCAATTGTTTTTTCATACTTATTCCGGGACAAAGAAGTCAATTGGCGAATTGGAATCAGCCAGTGTGTGTGTTGCCGAAGTAAAAGTGCGAGGATGATTCTAAATTATGTTCACTGCCCCGATGATGGGGATCTCCATAAAAGACTCATGGATATTAATTCATCTACTAACATCATACGATAATAAATTTAACCAAATGTTGGATGCAACGTCCCTCACCCACCAAGGAGCAAAACCCAACCAAACTATCAAATCTGTAGGTAATTGACTGGTCTTATACGTCTTGTTATCAGGTTTTTGAAAGTTCTGCTAACGAAGCCCCAATAATACCCATGTAGACCCCTTTGGAAAACAGTTTTGGAGAAAGGTTTTCAAATAACTTCGAAATAATATCTAGCCAAAAGAAGAAAAAAAACAAACAAACTAAAGAAAAATTAAAATTCTTTTCTAACAAGACATTCCTCCTTTCTGATCTCGCTGATGTGAAATATTTGTTCATAGATATTACCTACAGACATTATATGATGTTTCAATCCGAGATTTTTCATATATATCTACAATTGCCTGAAGCATCTTACGACCAGAATTTTTTCATTACAAAACTGAAATTGCTTGAATTTTACTTTAACACTGTTGGCGGCAATATCCTTTATATTTCCTCTTATGATAGTCACTGTCTTTACGATTATTGTATATTCAGGCAAGACTTCCAAGCACTATTTGTTTCATGAAATTTGGAATATTTTGTTTGACAAAGAAAAAAGTGTTCCTGGACAAAATGGTCGCCAACAACGAAAAATCGTGGCTGAATAAAGACAGGCTTAAACATTTCAACCTAAAGCGGATCTATTTGTTGAAAAGTTTCTGGTTTTTGATGGAATTGAAACTTCCTTAGCTACGTGGACAAACTATTCCGATGTCGTGCTAAAGTGAGTAATTGGCTCGTTTAAATGACCCGTTGGAATTGAGAAAAAACTCTTAAAAAGTTATTTTGCTGCATGACAACGCTCATCCCCCTGTTACAAATTCATCGCAGCAACTGATCATTGAAATGACATTGAAATTTCTCTCTGAAATATGTCGTATTCTTTAGATCTATGATTTTGCCATTGATTCATTCCATTCAACACTCCTCGTTGATTTGGTTACAATATCTTGGAGATATCGGTATATTCCTAGAAAAACTCATCGAATAGAATCGAAATCGTCTTTTCTATGAATGAACACACAATTTAGCTAGGAGATGACTCAAGGTCATACGAAGGTAGGTAGTATCATTCGCTGTTTGAGTAATGATACAACCAGATCTTATCGAAACCATACACGTCAGAGAAGTGCAGAGATCAACTCGATGTGACTTCTACTCTTCAACAGAGAAAAGGGAAGGGAATCGAGATCTAACGAGGAAGGAAAGGAAACCACAAAAATCCATCACTTTGAGCATATCTAACATTGGAGAAAAAATTATGTCCATCACCATAACATTTGGTTATTACTCTTGAAGAAGGTCGTAGAGTGGATCGACCGAAACTTCGTTCTAATAACACAAACAGAGAGTTCAATCGCCCAAAAAACTCTTTGAATAATAATGACCTTTCTCAAAACTTTTGACGGAGCATTTGATTCTGTTAAGGGTTTTATTTCTCAAAAATATTTTTTATTGACTTTTTCCATAATAAAACTGAGCAAAATCAACTTCTTGTTGAATTATATATATATATATATATATATATATATATATATATATATATGACTAAAATATACCAGAACAATTGATAGGGTTATTCGTGTATGGATTGAAGGAGCCTGAAGCAATTTTATCGGGCAATTTATTTTTGATGATTCAAGTAGTCTAATCCGAATTTTTTTTGAAGTCTCAACTCAACTCAAGCTATTTTGATACGTGATCAGACATGAAGTCTTGAGAGAGTCTATGACGTGATACTTATTGTTATGCCATGATAGGAAAGTACGTGAACCAATGAAATCATCCCATTTGAGCGCAAAAAAACAAATAAATACAAAACATGTATATGAGCCCAATATATATATATATATATATATATATATATATATATATATATATATATATATATGTGTGTGTGTGTGTGTGTGTGTATATATATACATATATGTCTATATATACTCTGATTCTGTCGGTAAAACTTGTATCAAATACTGAGCCCCACCAGTCCTTTATCTTTTTGGTGAAGTTTTGCAAGATAAGATCGTTAAATCAACAAATGTCAATTCCATTGCTGATGGCACTGATGAAATTCATTTGGTCATAATCGTATAAACAATTTTTTTCCAAGCAAGACAGACATTCAACCAGAATAGGATGATACAAATCTGAACTGTCTGCCAAACTAAGCATATCTCTCAAGTCGATATTTGGGATACACTTTCAAGTTAAACATAGATAATAATTTCTGAATTATTGTGATTTTATTTGTTATTTGTTCACGTCTTGAACATATTAAAGGGAGTAGGTACATACATTACTATTCTGTTCTTGATGATCAATTGGTATGAATGTTTCGGTGAATCAGTTTTAAAAAATTCGGAAAAGAACATAACTCGAATACGAATAGAAATTGGAAACAACTTTCTTCTGCATAATGGTAGAAATTATCGAGGGAAGTAAGATATTCTGAAGGAAAGAGGAACGTTGTGAGACTTAACTAAAGTTCTGGATACAAGAACATGACACCATCAACATTTCTTGTATTTGTTTTGCAATGGGAAATTGTGTAATCCTTATGAGTAGAAAACTTTTAAAGATTTTCTGTCAAGCTTTACCATTTGTTCCCCAACAAGAAAAGAATGTGATACAAGGTCGGTTTAGTATCAAGATACCTCATGCACTAACCCGTGGGCGGGAAAACACCAGAAATACTCTTATTCCTTGCAACAATCGTCTCAAGGACGTAGGAATCTAGATCTTTTGTCCTTTGGATGAATCCTAATCCCTCGAGACTTGATTACTCATCGGGTAAATCACATTTGCCTCGGCACCAAATCTGTGTGTCACTTGTGTGGAATGGTTTGAACTCTGGTCCAGAGATTTGAGTTTTGCAAGACGGTTCCTCCAAGTCAACATGTGATGTCGTATACATGTATATTTTACTTAGTCCATCTGTGCATCAGTGGCAGAATTTGAAACCGTGTCTCCTATTCCAAAAATGAATATGTAATCAATCGATCGTCGTACTTTTCTTTGAATTTTATAAAGTTGCTAAGATAGTGTGACACAAAATCAACAGGGGAGAGAATCAGGTACGGGAATTCTCTTTCACCATTCCCTCAAGTGAAGAGGGTTTTCCAATCGGGAGACTAGCTTCAACAATCGTCATTTTATTAATGCTTAAAAATCAATCAACAGCTCTGATAGGAAATATGGAATAGTCTCAACCATAAAGTAATTCACTTAACAACCTTCTTGTGGATAATTATTTGAAAAAAAAAAGACTTCATTTCGGGCTTCTCAAAGTCAACTTACGACAGTCTTGTTTTTGAAAGAATCTATTATCTTTAGTCTAAATCTCTCCGACAGTTTGACTTGTATGACGTAGAGATGCAAGACATGGAAAATAACAAAATAGATTGAAAACCAACACAGACTCATACAAAGAGCCATGGAAAGAGGAAATTAGGTGAAAGGGTAGATTGGACAATATTATAAAGTAATTAAGCAACAAAAATTAAGATGGGCAAGACAAGAAGGAATAATAGCAGATGGCTCAAAGATTTGATGATTGATGCCCATTAGACAGAAAACACAGTAGGACTGAAACCAGACTTAAGATACAGGGGTGAGATAGAGAGCTCAGCCAGTAAGATATCGCATAGGTCAGTGCATTTACCGTCGTCATGGGATGAAATTGAGGAGGCTATTTTCCAGCAGTGGACTTAAAATGGCTGCAGATGATTTGACAACAAACCTATTGTAACAAAAAAAAAGTTATCCGATGGAGTCATCTACAAGTTTAACTTTGTGTGTTTGAATCTAATTATCTAATCAAGATATTCATATCTAAAAACAAAATCCTCTCAAGATCAGAGTCCATCATTTTTGCAAACTTTGGAATTAGATAATATGAAAATTAGCGTTTGTGTGGCCTTATCCAATAATGTCTCCTAACAAAGAATTAAAAAAAAAATGATTAATTTACCCTTGAGGGACGAAATATTTCCCAAAATATGTTTATAACTTCCCATTCTTCAAGTAATTAAATATTCAAAAAAAGGAAAAAAATGGTTTTTGTGATGGAAATGCTCCACAAGAAGATATATACTGAAACACACGTGCGTACACATTATATAATAGCACTTTGGCACAATTGGTAAAAATATATGTGTATATTTTGTATATCCGTAAATAAGTATGTAAATAAGTCCATGGATAGATGGTTGAACAGACACTGACATAAAAGTGCAGATCGACAGAAATAAAGACAAACACTCAAACACACACACGCACACACACACACACACACACACACATATATGTATATATTTGTGTATGTGTATTTGTGTATGTGTATATGTGAGGGTTTTTGTGCAGTATATGTGCGAAAAATATGGACACTTGATGGGTTTCCAGAAAAAATGCATCTGAATGAGGAAAAACCCCGTGTAAATGGATGTGTTTTGTGTGAAAGTTACATAAACTGGTATTCCTCTGTATCCGTGCAGATCCTAGTAGTGCTGTGGTCTGTACAGTATCAATCTTTCCTTTCATCCTGAGCTCCTGCAGCGTATCCCTCAGTGTGTTTGGGACAGTTCGTGGTGCGCCTATTATTACTGGTACTACCCTGACTTTCATGTTCCACATTTTCTTCAATAGAAACTGCCATGCAACCAATGTCTTTCAGTGCCGTACTGTTTTGGGGGTAATCAATCAAAGAGTCTATAGAAAAGTTATTTCTTTCATCTCTACTTGAGAAGTTAAAAAAAGCAAGATTCTAAAATAAATGTTCACGAAAACTATGAGATCAATTCAGTATTAGTTTTCATTACAAACCGAACCGTCTGCTAGTAACGTATTTAGGGTGGAAGTTTTTAGAAGGAAAAAAACAAAAGAAACATTCCTTGCTAGACATAATAAGGGGTCAGTATTCAAATTCACACCTCTTAACCTCCAGTGTTGCGGTGTGTACGCATAATACATACATATATAGACAGCTGGACCGACTAAAAAATGGACAGCACTATGTTGATAGTTTATAAAGTTTGAATCAGCTCTGTGTTGAACAGTCAGTCATTTATTATTACTATCATCATTATTTATTATTTGCAATCTACAGCAGATGCCGGGTAGTTACTGCTGGAGGTTGAGCGACAACAAGTCCCCTCAAGTCTCCATCCCCCCTCTCCATATTCTCATTGAGCACAACAATAGTGTGGTTTACAGTTTCACATCAACAGCCCCGTGGTCATTGACGAAGGCTGAGTGACAGTGGGTCTCCTCAGATCTTCAGCCAACATCTGTTCTCTCCCTGGCCTATCACGCCAGTGCTGTGGTTCGCATCTCTGCTTTCATTTTCCTTCATCTGTTAAGACATTGCTAAGATTTAGAGTCACAGTCCTTATATTGCTAGCACTTTCCTCGGTATCTGCAAGGTCCCTAGCAGTGCTGTGGTCTGTACAGTTTCAATCCTTCTTTTCATACCAAGCTCCTCCAGTCTAACCCTCAGTGTCTTTGAGACGGTTCCTTATCCGCCTATTATTACTGGTACTACCCTGACTTTCATATTCAATATTTTCTTCAGTTCTCTTTCGAGATCTTGGTATTTTTCCAAGTATTTTTTATTATTATCATTATCATTATTATTATTACTATTATTATTATTATTATTATTATTATTATTATTATTATTATTATTATTGTTATTATTATTATTATTATTATTATTATTATTATTGTTGTTGTTGTTGTTATTATCATTATTATTATTACTATTATTATTAGCAATCTCACACCAGTTGTCTGGTGGTAACCGCAGGAGTTTGAGTGACAGCAAGTCTCCTCAATTCTCTAGCCGTCCTCTCCTAATTATTATCATTATTATCATTATTATTATTATTATTTTTGATTATATATATAATCTCATGTATATATATATATATATATATATATATATTGATATATATATATATATATATATATATATATATATATATATATATATATATATATATATATATATATATATATATTTATTTATCAGAATTATAAAGTATTAGCTGAATCGGAAGAAGATAGGAGAGGAGAATTGAATTAAACTAGAAAGGACAAAACTGGGCAAGGAAAAAACGAAAAAAAATGAATCTTACGGACTTGTTATTTAAAGCTTTGCTCATAGCAAAGATTAGGCCTTTTGGATTTGGCGTGCAATTGAGCGAAGATAGGGCCACTGGCGCTCAAAATTAGTTTATTATAAAGTAATTGTTTCACTACGCGATAAATATATTAATTCCGTTACAATATGATTGCCACATTACCGCTTTACGTGAACAAGACAGATTGATAATGTCATATTAATAGAAGATAAAATGGAAAAGATGGGGAATAGAAGACTGAGATGAGACATGTAACACTACAGAATAAGCTAAGATAAAGTACTTTTATTTTTCTTTAAATAATAACAGGTCTGTGTCGTAACACAATAAAACTGTTGCATGACTAACAGTGTTGGGGGCGATCAACAAAAAAATTGATAAAAGGTTGATCAATGAATGAATTACATCCCCTTCCTCTTGTTAGGCAGTGATCACTAAAAAAATGTGAATACAGTGCAGCACGGTTTAATTTTTACTTACAGAGAAAATTGCATCCCCCCCAATTTTTTTCTAGCGTTTGCTTCTGACAAATCTTTTTTTTTTGTAGACATAAAAGGTGTAAATGTTTGAAGGTGAAGCCCTCAAGCTCGGTTGATGCCTCCTGGACATACATACATACATACATACATACATACATACATACATACATACATACATAAAAGAGAACCATTTGGATAACAAGCCAGAGAGACCAACTTGAACACTAGTGAATCATCTGTTCACAGTTCTTGTCATAGTCTCTAAAAAGACAAGAAAAACAAAATGTCGGCAGTAAAAATGGGCACAAAAATAAGTCTATGAAAGATACAGAATGAGGTAAACGATGTACATATAATTACAGGAAAGGCATTTGGAAAAGGAAACGGAATCCTTCCTAACAGCAGCCCAGAACAAATGTTTGCAAAGTAATTATGTTAAAGATAAAATAGGTAAGTGACAAAAAGCCGCCCGACAGGAGCTTGAAAACTATTTGATGAGTTCCTCTTGCAAATTATATCGAAAACAATATAGACATTTCTACATAAAGACAATGGCCTCCGTTGGTATCGTACAAAAGGCATAAATTTGAGTATACAGAGACATGATCTTAGTACAAGCCATGCAATCAAGTCCAATAACAGATTTAGTCGTGGTAAACAAAGAGAGATACCGTACGATTGTAAAGGGTGGGAAAACTGCTAAATGTTAGGAGTTTTCCAAAGAATTAAAAAGTTGTGGAATATGAAGTTGAATGTTATAGTCATAATCATTAGTGTCTTGATTTGTCCGAAAGACCCTTTCGGAAAGAATAGAGTAGTTGGATATCAAATTAAGACGGGCATTATATTTTAACGGAATCTTGACGAGATCGTTGGAGTATTTGAACGATTGGCTGTCACCGAACGACAGCAAGTGCCACCAGATGTCATCAGCATGAAATATTATGAAGAAGAAGAAGAAGAAGAAGAAGAAGAAGAAGAAGAAGAAGAAGAAGAAGAAGAAGAAATATAGTAGGGAAAAACCAATTAAAAACTGAAATATATTTCTTATTTGATTTTCCTTCCTACGTGCGGAGGATAGATTGAAAAAAAGGATTCTATTATCATCATCATCAGTAGCTGCACTTTAATAACCGTCATTAAGCGTAGACATTCGTCGAACAACTCCATAATAGACGTTGCGGGGCTAATACTTTCTGAACTTGTCTAGTTTGTCAAGCTGTTTCATTTTTGCCGACCAGTTTCAAATTTGATCTCTTGGGATCCAAGTTATGTGTCGCAATGTCCAACGATTGTCTGACATTCTTGTAAGGACCAAACCATTGCCATTATAGCTTTTTTCTCACTCTAATATACTGCGCTGTCTTGTGATCCTTCGATGTTCAGATTCTTTAATAATGCACACTTTTATTCATTATGTATTTTTTGTTATACCAAAGTTTTCTTTTCATAGTTTCCCCTGTATCTATCTTCACCTTTTCTGTAAGCATTCGAAAACTTTGCCTCTCGAAACATTGCCCTTGTTTTGCCTTCCTTTGTCTTCTTTCATCTTTTTTCTTTCTCTTCTTTCTCCTCTGCTCCACTAGGCGTTTCCGTATCTTACCATATCCCCTGTCATCGCCTCTCCTTACGCCCTCCCTCTTTTTCAGTCCAGTGACTTTCCTTTCTTTTCTCCTCCTTTTTTCCTCTTCTCTTTCCCCTTTTTCCTGGAAACCATCAACCAAAACAGCCAAAGAAACTGTCTACATAAATTTCTACAGTCTTCAAGTTGGTCTGGCTGCCTGGGTATCATGCTGGCCCTGTATGTATGGACACGCCACACCACTTGTTCTAGACGACCGGAAATTTGAACATTTAGCTCCTTATCATTTTTTTTTTGGTTTGAACCCAACCCCCCCCCGCCCAAATAGGTTTCTAGGGGAAAGTTCGTGCTATTTTGATCCCTATTTTAGGTTCCCTTTCTTTTTTGAAAGTTCAATCTCTTCACTAATCACCGCCCAAACAAAAAGTGAGAGAAGTAACCTATTAATTGATCACCTTAATATTGCGTTCTACCAAAAGACGTTGGTCATGAGTTAGTTTATAGTGTGTAACAAACCAGATCTGTTTCATCTTTCTTTCATAAAATCAGCCTTCCTTTCATTCGCTTTGAACTTCACTCTTCTATTTCTTTCATTCCCTTCCCTCATTTTTTTTGCAACACTTCCCCCTCCTTCAATCACTCTTCCATCTCTCTTATCTTTATTGCCCTCAGCCTCTCCTTTCGATTTTCATCATTTATCTTGCATAAAATCCCACAAATACTCCATAGCTCTAGGCAATGTGCTATTAATACATAACGTCATAAGCGAAGGCGCTCACTTCTACGTAACATTATATGCGCAGCATTTTAAAACTAATTTAAACTTGGATTTGTTGATTTTACTAAAAAACAAGACAAAGTACAATCCTAGTACAGGGGAAATCGGCTGAATGGTCAGTAAATCATATTAAAGAGCGGCAGCATGAAATGAAATAGTGTTTCCATTTTTAAGATGCACTTGTTGAAGCATAAACAACAAGAATGGTCGACGTACACGACGATGGAGTAGAAAAGATTAAAAGGATTTAATTAATTTTACGAAATTCCATAGAATTTGTTATTTCTGCAGTCAATAAAGATATGCATATTTACACCAGTAAGATAAATGCATACCTGTACAATGTGTTCATATATTTAGGAATAAGTTAAGAACAAAACACAGTTAATAACATTGAATTGATGGAAAAATATCAATATAGTGGAATACTTGAACATTCTTTTCATACAAAGTTTAGTTACATGCATTTGCGTACCACTGCATGAGTATTCTTCGTCTATTTTTGAAAAATTCTTCCGTAAAGTAGACGGGATAATTCAAAGCAGAAGGGGAATCACACTTAGTAAAATAAGCTTGTTCAAGTTTTCAAGATTATATCATTACATTATGCTGATGTGTATTTTTTGCTGGTCCTGTTTTCTTTAAGATATACAGACTTTTTTCAAGAATGTCATTTACAACTCCTGGGTATACAATAAAATTATTGTAATTTGAGTGATTTCTCTGTTGATTATTGCATAAACATGTAAATAACAGTAAATCAGTTCGCCAGACCTGTCTGCCTCAAACGTAGTTTCATTACATGTAAATCAAATTATTGGCCGTTATCTTTTCGGAAGATTTTACAGTGGTAAGTTATTTGCTTTGAATCGTCTGATGGGGAAAGGGAAAGAGAGAATATATATGTATATATATATATATATATATATATATATATATATATATATATATATATATATACATATATATATATATATATATATATATATATATATATATATATATAGTGAGAGAGCGAAAAAACAACACCTTTCTTTCTGTGTATTACTGGAAAGCCATAGAAAACGGATAAACATCAATAGTTGAAAAACCAAGACATGCAAAGTCTTATACTCCAATTACAACTTATGTCTTGCAACTGAATAAAATCTGGGGAATGCATGTTACAAAACAAATGCTGTACATCTGAAATCGTATACAGTTTAAATTATGCGTCGATCTCTCAAAATCTAGCGTCAGGATGAGACTAACTAATCGAACAGTGTCCAGCCTTAACGCATTCATTTTTATAGACTTCTGTTTACCATTAGGGTCCCAGTGTCTCAAATGATCAGCGCTTGCATGATGAAAACGGTTGGAATTTGATTCCCAACTGGAGTTCATTTATTTATTATCCCATCTTCGACAATGTTTTGCTCACTTACAGTATTTGATTATTCATATTGTTGGATGCTAATATCCATTATGTATCACTAAAAAAAAAACATGCAAACACACACACACACACACACACACACACACACACACACACACATATGTATATGTATATGTATACGACTGCACTCTATTACTTTAAAACTATTTGAAATGATAAATAGAATGAACGATTAAAGAAGATGGGGCTGCTGCAGAAATCGTACATGTGACCAATAATGTAGCTGCTTCGACGTAGAGTTGCTCTTGCCACCCATTGAGTTATTCAGCTGTCGGTAAAGCAAATGCACAAATGACTACTAAGTTAATATATATATATATATATATATATATATATATATATATATATATATATATATGCTTGTATGACCAGAATTGCTGGCATGTTGTTCGAAAAACAAGATGAACTTTCTCTATTTTTCTATTGGAAACGATGAAATTATGCCACCATTTTTTTTAGATTTGAAAACATTTTTACAAAAACACAAAGGAAAAAGAGAATTCATAAATTCATGACAAGGAAGAAATAATTGATGTAAGCTGTACCACCCAGAGAGTTGAAAAGGGTCCATTATATTTACGTCCTAAATAGAAACCCTGTTACTTGCAAAATTTACTAATCTATTATCTATAATCAAGTTATTATCTTTTTTTTAGTCGAGCATGATTTTTTTTATCAGTAAATATTTGGGACCAGTTAATTGATGATTTTAGAAGTGGACTATGGTAATGGCTCTAATTATAATGATCAGGTACCAGATGACCTTTTCTAAAGATCGACGGTTTAGAATCTTCATAACCACCCCAATGGTTTTTAATAAAGGCTTTTGGTTTCGGAAATATCAATCCGTAGGGCTTCAAATCTGAGATGTTTTGACGTCCATTTTCTAAAAAGTTCTTTCCAGACATACCGGGGTAGGAACTAAGCGTCTATGTTTACGTTAGTAACAAGCAGTCGTTGCTATAAAAACAAGCGAGCTATGAAAGAGGAGAACAATTCAAATTTATTTTCTGTCTGTTTTGCACATTGTCCTTTTAAATACCTATAATACTAATGGCATTATAGTGTTTCAACTAGTTAACATTCAATGAAAATATATTTTGAAATAAAAAAGCAAGACAAAACGCAAGTTAAGAAAAAATCAATAGAGCAAATGTACAAAAACTCATGGAAAAAGATTTCTTATGCTGTGGCATAAATTGGAATTTTTTTTCTCCTCAGATACTACAATTCATCAGCCACGCAAGGAAATGTTTTCAAACTATTATTTATATGATATACAAACGACTCCCAGAAACTTTGTACTCAACTGTAACCACTATTTTTCAATAAATATCTCTGAGTCGGATTCGAACCTATCATATTCCGATAACTAAATGTACGCTTCATCCAATTATGTTATGCGGAGAAAAAAGCTCAAAATAAAATTTATGATTGAATATAAATCACCTTTGTCAGTCTTTCAAGAACATCATTCGATCACTATGATTCTTTTTATATGTTTACAAATTAGAGGAATCTTTTTCTCCTAAAAACAAAAAGACAAAAATATTTGTTGGACCAATTTACATATATACGGAGGGTTTCGTGCGATTTACTTTAACATTTCATCCGTACATTGATTCAATTCATATTTGAAATAAAAATGCCCAAAAGGATAAATAATCGTGATTGAAAGAAGTTACTCACGGTAACATTATTTCTCTAAGATGGCATTACTTTTATCAAAATTGGTTTAATTTCATAAATGTTTTTACAAAATCCAAGTTGTTTGTGTATTGAAAATTTCAAGTTATTTATATTAGAATCAAGCCCAATAAGTATATACCCGATATATTTATGTAAGCATTCCTAAATGGATAAATAAGAAATGATAGTTATCATATATTATGTATCCAGTTATAACCTTGCTTCTGTGAATTCCAACATCTGCACACTGTCTATCTTAATATCATAGACAAGGTGCTGACCAATAGTTTACGAGATGTTATCATAATGAAAAATATAGATCTTGAATGGAATTTATACCATTCTTTTCAAAGTACTCGTTTGAAGATTGCTGAAAACTATGAGTTCAATATTGCATTCGTGTCGAGTGCACCGTTAAGATTCATTAAAATTTCAGTTACTATGTATATTGGGGTGATCAGTGAATTTGTATCCTGACGAGTAGATTATCAAGGAAAGGGAGAATGTTGGAAGATAGATTTGTGTTGTGTGCAACAAAGGCTTTTTTGATGTACTAATGAATGTGTATATATGCATAACAAACAAACGAATGTCACGAACTATAGCATTTGAAAACTTGAAAACTCAATGGAAATCCCCAAAGAAAATTATGTTATAATTCAACAAGGCGTAAGTCCGGTATAAGTCAGAGTATAGCAATATATTGCAACATGTCTACTTACACAGTAGTTTTCTAATCAGATATGAAGATTCAGACCCCTTCCTACCCGAAAAAAAGATAAAACTGGAAGCTATCAGCTCGCCAAAACTTGTTATACTGTGCCCCGAGAATATCAACCAGAATCTAAACTAGGAAAATAAAAGAACAAAAAAAGACGGCAAATACATAAACAACCTTATATGCAGACGAAATTGTCCTTTTTGTGGAGAATCTCCTTAATCTCCAGTTAATGCAGGACAGACTAAACGAAGTAAGCTAAAAAATTGGCCTCCACATAAACTTCACTAAAACAAATGTCATGTACAACAAATATGTTGAAAAATGCATGTAAAACTAGGACCAAAGATGGCGTAACGAAATAGACAAATTCAGAGAAAACTGGTTCTTGGAGAAGTTCATTGTCCAACAATGGACACTAAAAGGCGTTCATCGGGTCAGGAAGTAGCTATATATCCCATTGAATGCTTATTCATAATTGCGTACTTTGTCTAAGAAAGCATTCATCGTATTTCCCATGAAATTCTTTCCCACTGACCCAACACTATTATGATAATGTATTAAAGTACATAGTTCTTTTTTTCTGTCAATAATTCCATAGTAAGTTTTAATTACTTGCTTACTTATGTTTGTAAGCATATTTATAAAAAATTGCATTCGTCCAAATTGGAGCCACAAGGATTTAGCATTTTTCAACGTCTGAATAGTTTTTATAAAATGTATATATATATATATATATATATATATATATATATATATATATATATATATATATATTAGCACATACATTACTTGCGTAATCAATGTATTTATGCTTGTAACAATTTACATTGCACTTCATAAGTATATGATTATGAAAATCCCCCTGTTCGCTCATGTAAAATATACAATGGTACAGTCACATAGGTATGGCTACATAATTGCTGTGGATGATGTATTAGAACTTAGAAGCCAAGTACCCAAGATTTGAAGCAGGTCAAAAAAGTAATCTTGTTGGGAACATCAGAAAAATAGCACTTGCAATCTCAATATATGCTGTTGATGAACCATCCGAAAAGATATAAAAGCCTTTTTTGGTATGCTAAAAACTGTTAAGATATACGCTTTATATCCTTTGGCTTTGTTTAGTGTTGATAGTTTTGCCAAAGTTTTGTAATATTTTGTTGGGTAATCAATGGAGACCGTCTTATATTTGAGTGAAGTCATATCAATGTGATAACTCGTAAGACTGTCGTGGACAATTATTGTGTTCGCTGCCTTCATTACCATTCACGGATTGTTTTAAATCATTGTCAGAGTGAGATGAATCAAAACAAAGGAAAATCTCTCGAGATATCTTGTTAGTCGCCGAAGACAACTTGTACTTTCACTATTTCCAACATCATATATGAATTTTTATGAAACATTGTCCGATTCACTGTCAGAGTAAGAAGACTCGGCACAAAGGAATTACTAGCAAGAAATATATTCAGCTTTATTCGGATTTTAAGAAACATTACAATTTAATGATCAGAGTTAGCAGAAAATAGGTGTATTTTGAGCAAAGTTAGATCCAAAGCAGGCAAATTTCTTTAAAACAGGTTTCACGAACGAAAAAACAAAAAACGAACTATCATTAAATATATATCTTTTACATCGGACTGAAAAGCTAAAATCCATCAAAATGTCTTGAGATTATGTGAAGGAGATAGAGTGAAGAGAGGAGTAGAGATAATTTGTATGATATCAATTCATATCTTCCATGTTTTTAATGGTTACCTTTTTTCTGTCTTAAACAATCAGGTGACTTGGGTCCAAATTTAGACTTGTATAGATTTCTCTCAAAAATAAAAAACAATTTTTTTCAATTGTAGAATCATCATCATCATCATCATCATCATCATCATCATCATCATCATCATCATCATCATCATCATCACTTCTCTCGTAAAATGAACATTACCATCATCCTAATCATCAGTCAATATAGGCTTACTGCTGGACAAAAGCCTTTCCTATCCCCTGACGACTTTGATTGTGAAGATGTGGCACACCATACAAGTTACTTAGTCTACAAGACAGGTTTGCAACATATTGCGCATTATTGGGTGCACATATCAACTTTAATTTGGTAAAACGTGAAGCCAAAAGCAAGTCATTTAGTGAAGATCGAATTCACTGTATGGTATTAACTATTGCTCTACGGGGAGGCACCTTCTCAAATTTGTATGATGTAGACAGGACATTTTGTATCATCTTATTGGTAAACAGACTGAATATCCATTAAAAAATCTTATCGGAAACTATTTTCCTAACTGTAGGCACAGACTGATTTCGATTTTGATTGATCTGTTTCTTCCCTGAATACAAAATACCTGTACATGGAAATGATATATTCAATTGAAACAGGCACATACTGTTGCCCATTAGTTTGTAAAATCGTCTTCCAGAGTTCAATCTTCACAGGATGGTGCCGATCAACCGTTTTACTCTCAAAATATCCAACTACGAGACCAAATTTCATTTGGATTTTCAGTGCATTGGACTTTTCAAGTTTATTCTTATGTCATTTCTTTGTTGAAGGAAATCGGTACTTAGAATAACAATAATCATCACCAGCAACATTCAGTTCCCTGCTCGTTTAAGACTGTTCCCATCTCCATACATGACGATCACGACTATGCTGAACTGGGCCATTTCTCGACGGCAAACCTTACTATCTGGTGTGTTCTTCTTGTGCCTGGTCTTTTCCTACCGCGAATACTGTTTCATGGGCACTGATCAGTCGACCCGATGCTCCCGATCTTGCTACTTCTCCTTGCTGAGTGTCCAGTCGGCCTCTATTTTTGTTGCTCAAGTCCTCTTTCTGATCCATATTGATCTTCCTCTAAGAGTTATCACAGACATTTTCTTCACAAGTTTTTGTAGCTTTGGATCGTGAAAAACGGAGAGACAGGAACGAAGCTATTAAAAGTTTATTCGATTAACCTTTACAACGATAATGTTGATATTTTGGCTCCCTATCGCTGAATATTCTCACAGGAGGTTTTCACGTAAGTTTTGAAACCGAAATAATCGGAGGAGTTGTCGAACAAGCATGAACAGAATGTAGTACAGGCTTTTGTCAATATCTCTTGCGAGCAGTAGGCAAGGAAATACTTCAAAGAATCGAGTAGAAAGTAGGTGTTGAGATAAAAAAAATTCATAGACAGACGAACACACACTGAAACACACAAAAACAATTACTTTAATTTTGAGCAATAACTTTAGAAATATCGAATCATAATTTCATCAAATGTCCACCCGTCTGTATGTGACAGCCTACCACGAAAAATACTCATAGCCGCATGAATTATTTCTTCTGGGTATTCTGAGTAGCCGTAGTCAGGTGATTGTGGGTTACATTTTGAAAATCATTCTCCAAAATATGTTTTAGGCGATGGTTTTGGTTCGAATTCCACTTCAAACTCATTTAAAAATGGTGTCATTTTCAGTGACAATGGCTTTATCTGTTAGCAAATGATTGATAATTGAATTTTAATATAACTCTTACAAAGGAAGTCGTGTTTTAACGCCCCTTGTCTCTCTTACTGGACTCGCCTTTTAATCTTCTCCTCCCTATCAGAAATACGAATGCATACACAGTCGTCGTAATTCAAAGGTAGAATAGATGAGAGGTGCTTATTGCACCTATCGTGAAAGGGTCCAATCACTTGAAAAAAAGAAATTAAACAATATCTGATATCTTCCTACCTACCAATATATTTTATCATTTTCCTTTTGCTGTCAAAGAAGAAATTATATTGAGTTGTCAAGTAATAAAAAATGTTTGAAGTTTTCTCTAAAAAATGATTCACATCTTTTTACGCCTCTTATATATAGGATAACACTTTTCCTTCACAAAAAAATGAGCCTAGCAAATATTGGTAATTTTGCAGCTGCTTGAAATGAAAATTGTTATTGTCATTCATAGAATTTGTACGTAAAAATAAACCTTTTTTAGGTTTGCTAAGTACATTTTTGGGGAAAAACCTGGGACTCTGAAGATTAGAACTAGAAATTGAAACTTTCTATTTGTTGGCATATGTGTATAGACAGAGAAATTCGTTCATGAGCTCATAATCTTTTACTGAGAAATACTTTTAAAACGAATTTATCGTTCGAATTGGCTGTCCACCCGTCGCGTTAAAAAAACATCTATAAATAACGATGAAAGTAAAATCTAGACTTTATATTTATGATAAAAATATTGTCACGTTTAAAGTAGTTCCTTTTATATAGTTTTTCTTTCTGTGTTTCCTTCCTTTCGGCAATGTATAAATACCATTTTAATATAACCATTGAGAGTGCTTTACTGCAAAACTTAGCACTTCCCGAAGTTGCTATTGGTGGGTATTAGGATCAAGCTTTGTACGATAGTCATTGTTTGAGCGATTGAATAATCTTAGATTATCTTAGAATTGAATTCGTTAACAATAATGAGATACCCAGCGAGTCGAGGGACCTTACAAAGTCAAGAATAACTACAGTGAGAGGCATTTTATCTGCTGTTTTCTATGATGGTTTGTTTAAAGAATAGAGATCATTGATGGTTGAGTAGGTTCTTCTGAAGGCTGCTTGTTCCCGTTATTAGTTTATATCCAGCATTCTGCTGATTCGGATGGTGAAAAGTTTATGGAGACAGTTATGTAGGGTTATTGGCTTTCAGGTTTCTTTTTTTATATAACAGCATTATGATTGCAGTATTTCAGTCTTCTTCGACTCTTCTTCTGAAAAAAGTGGTCAGTATTTTTGATATTACTTTTCAATTTTTCACTAGGTCTATGGTGATGTCAATGGGTCTGTGGGTCTTACTTTTTATTTGTTTGATTTCTTATTTCACTCCTTTCTTTCTGTATGCTTTGTCTGGCCGGATTGGGGTTCGTGTTGGGTTTCTGGGCAAGTTTGACGGTTTGATCCTTATCTGTCTGTCTGTCTCTATTCCGAGGATTTTTTAAAAATACTTTTGAAGCCCACACTTTTTTTCTCCATGATTACTCTTGTTTATTTTTTTACCATCTCATCGTTTCTTTTCGATGGTTTTCCTTAAGCTACTTTGATATTTGTCGTTGATGGTTTGATGTTTCTGCATTTTCTATGTGATTTTTGGTTTCTTTTAAGAATTTCCTGATGGTTCGTTCACTTTTTGGTTCAGTCATTAGGGAACTTCTGTGAAAGAGAGTATATTGCTCTTGATTTCATTCATGTTTTTTGCTGGTTGGATTAAAAGATTATATCCGTTTTTTAGTACCAACTTTTTGAACGCCGTAATAGCAGTTTGATACTGAAACATTTTACTACGTCCGCTAAGATGTAGTTTATTTTGTTCTCGGTTCATGATTGAGGCTCATCCAAGTACACTTTCTATTGACTCTTTTCTAGAAGGTGTTCATGATTTTGAATTCATTTGCTGCTGCAAAATCAACTTGAAAAATTGAGATCTCTACTCCTCTACTTTCGTTGAAAACGTAGAGCTGGAAATAGTTGATGCCTATATCTATAATGAATCTACATGGAATCATCTATAGAAAAATCTCATTCGTTTAATAAAAAAGGGGATACTACCAATGCAGCTTCCTGATAGTCAGCTATCGACCTGAAAAATGGAACTCGACCAAATGAATGAACTGTGCAGCGCGTTAAGGAGATGATCATGCCTGACCTACCATTGAAAAATCTCACGAGAGAACAGTATATTAGCAAAATTGTGACCACAGAGAGTAAGATTACGTGACAGAAAGTACTGGCTCTGCCACGCCTATATGAAAGAGGTATAGTAAATTTTGGTGAAAGATTCTCCAACGACAGATGCAAAAAAGCAGCTGCTGCAGCTGATGACGATGATGATGAATGCGATACTCAAAAAGGATCAAACCAATCACATTACTGACTGTCTATAACACTTGTATACTTGCTATACTTCCAGGAGGTGTACATATTTACGTTATTCTATGGTTCATTTCCCCCATGTTCTGTCTTAGGAAACAAACGCTTTTACCAACGTTACTGAGGAATTTGCAAAGAGCCAGGAACTATGAGTGTTGATATAGATTTGGAGAGCATTACAGTAACCCTATGGCATGAAATAATTGTGGTGCAGCCTATATGTCTGCGTGATTTTTATATGCCGGAAAATATGGTGTTGAACTTAATTTGAAGCCAGAATATCAGTGATGACCGAACTATCAAGAAAGTATTAATGGTCAGCACGACCATTTTTACGGGGCAGCGCTTCTCAAATTTGTATAATGTCAAAAGGACATTTAGTATTGTCCTATTGGTAAATAGACAAAATATCAATTAAAATTCTTATCAGAAACTTTTTTTCCTAACAGCAGGCACAAATTGATTTCAATTTTTTTTTCTGATGAATATAGAATTCTTGTTTACGAAAACAATATCTTCAGGGACACAGCGTTGCCGGACCATTTGCCGAACCATCTTAGAGATTTTGATTCTGACTGTGACCCTGATTGAATGGCTCTGGTCTAAGGTGAATAGAACAATGTCAAGTTTATTATTATACCATTTTTTTATAAAAAAAAAATGATATTTATTCTTCTGATGAGTCGTCATCATCATCATCATCATCATCATCATCATTGGCCATTATAAGTTCATTGCTGGACAAAGGCCTTCCTCATAATCTTAAATGACACTGCAACTAAATGGCCTCTGCCATATCATATCAGCAAGCCGATGTATCTCATTCTCCATACAGTCTGGTCTTTTTCTACAGCGTGAATTGTCCCATTAATACCGATTGGTCAACCTTTTCGCTCAATCTGTTGGAATCTCTTTTTGCTAAATGTCTAGCCAACCTCCACTTTTGTTGCCTGATATTTTTTTAAAAATTTAACTCTGAATCAGGTTTTGTTTTATCTCATAAAGATATCCCTTGCAATGCGCTTTCCATAGCTCCTTGCACAATTCTGAGTCGTTTTTCATTCCATGAGCCATAGATGGTATTTTGCACACCAGGAATGTGCTCTCCAATATATCTCCATCCATGTCTCATTGTTTCTTGCCGACCATTATCCATGATTTATTTTGTTTTCAGTCTTTTTGTAACTTTATTATCTATCCTACATAAATGTATTCATAAATTTCTCCTAGTGCCTCTATTTACATGATTTTTTCATGGACGTTATCGCTCGATTTTACCTCTGGTTTTATTCTATCTTCAAGCCCACTCTATTACTTCCCCTATTTAGATTAGTCCACATACTTCTTACGTCATAAAAACGTTAAAACCTTATCTCAAGCAGTTTGAATATTCTCCATCAGGTTCTTTGACTCGTACTCATCATCATTCATCATCATCATCAGTCTTTTAGCGTCCGTCGTTGGACATAGACCTTCCCCAGGATTTGCCACACTTCTCTATCATGGGCGTCACGGAGCCAGTACTTCCTGAACTTTTTTTTCATTTAGCCTCAAATAGTACGAGTCAGTTCAGGAAGTACTGACTCGTACTATTTGAGGCTAAATGAAAAAAATCTCAGTGTGAAACTCAATATTATTGCCATATTCAGCAGTACTTTAATTTATAGGTTTCATCGTTATCTATTTGCCTCTCTCTCTCTCTCTCTTTCTGTTCTTAATAATAACATAGTGATTGTCACTATATTGTATTTCTGTGATGAATGGCGTGAATATGAAAAAAGAAAGGTAGTAAGGACGACATTAATAAAGAAGTAAACCCAATATAAATCAAATCTTCGTAATTACCTAATATCTGAAGTTATTTGCGTCAATTCTGACTTTCACAACATGATTCCTCTTTATCGGCCGGCTTTGCTCAATCTATGAAAATGATTGGCTACAGTCCCCAGACACAAACTTGTTAAGCATCAAATACAAGTTCAGACTATATGAAATAGTGAGCATCATTGGGAAGCATACATATATGTCAACAGAATATATATATATATATATATATATATATATATATATATATATATATATATATATATATGTGTGTGTGTGTGTGTGTGTGTGTGAAAAAATAATTGGCAACCATCGAAAAGCATCGAAATATGCCGGTTTGATAGGATAATTTTTGAGATTTTAAAAGTGCTCTTCTCCCTTTTTAATTTCATTTTGTTGGATCATTTCACATCCTCACAACATATATATATATATATATATATATATATATATATATACATGTGTGTGTGTGTGTGTATCTGTTTTTACACTTATAGTTACATAATTAAACCCAGTGTTTAAAACAAACAAATAATGAAATAACACCCATCTACATTACTTAAAATAATACCCTATAAGAAATAAGAAACTAAATTTAGTGTTATATTAGCTATACGTCAAAACCAGTGCAGAAGGGAGGTTTTGATCAGCTCTGCTTGGGTGCTACGCTAATATAAGTGTTGTGTTTTCAAATCCCCAAAAGGGTTACATGTTAAAGAACCAGCAAGAAAGATCTACACATGATAATCATCTTATCATATTCAGTGTAAAACATAAAAATCATCGAATAGGATTACATATGATTGATATTTTGAAAAAGGTTACTGGAATGGTACTACATTCCGAGAGAAAAGTCATATTTTTATATAATTTGTGCTCAAAGCTGCAAAAGCTTTCTAGACTATATACATATACATACATAAATACCGCTGAGCACTCTTTAAACGAGGTAACTCGTTTATCATAAGCTTATGCAATGCTCCACATTCTCAGAAATAGAGCACTCTAGTGGATGGGGAATTCTATGTGAATAAATATATTGCTTAAATTCAACCTTACTGACCATCCAGTCCCGCAGTGCAGAGGTAAGATGGTCTGAAGCGAAGGATTCAATCCTATCTTGTGATTCCGGATAGGGTACTGGATAGTCTATAGCCACACTGAAGAGTTGTAATACAACGAAAAAGCTGTCTGTGGATGACACAATTATATATATATATATATATATATGTGTGTGTGTGTATATAAAGTACGTGAGTAAGTACGTGTATTGCATCAACCTGAATTGATAGATAAACGAACGGAATAAATGAACAGCTTGATCGATCGATAGTATATTATAATAGTCATTGAATTGGCAAGGGAGTTTTCAAATTACAAGCAAATCAATCTGGTAATCTGATCATTAAAAATTAATGAATATAAACTGCTTTATACAGCATTTGGGACAATTTTGAAATTCCATCCATTTATTTGTCGTTTTAAAGATAGAGAAACATCTTTTATGGAAGAAAATAAAATCTGATTGAAATTCGTCTTATGTGCAGTGGTTATTGGATAAGAAGATGTTACTATCTTGAATAGTTTTGTTCCAATACATCTTTGAATCCGTCTACTTCTCTTGTAAATACCAAATACTTTCGATATATTACTTCCATTCCAAGTATGATAACTGAAACCTCACTCCAATATAGATTTTATTTATTTTGTATTTACCATCTTGATAGGAATTCATAAGAAAACAATATCAACATAATTTCTCTACACATATCTTTGATCATATGGCTGATGTTGCTAATATATTGTAATAAAGTAAAGGAGAGCTATAGTACGTTTAAATCACCCATGTATGATGATAAAGATTGTACTGAAATGCAAATTGCTGATTTAAAAACTGTAAAAGAAAGGCAAAAATCGCATTAATATCAACAAAGGAAACGACATTAACTCGTGCATTTACGAAAGACATTTTTTTTCTTTTTTCTGTTGTATTCATACACATATCTATCAGAAGGTTTGTCTGTGCCAATTAACTGATGTCAAATATTTTCCTCTCAATTAGTTGTCATCAGTTAACTGATGTCATTCATTCTTCTTTAAATCAATTCTGGCGATAGAAAAAAATATCGTTTTCAAAGGAAATCAATTATTCATTTTTGAAAAATTCTTAAAACTGCATCATTGACGTTCACAAGCATGGATTAGATTTTTTTAGATATGATTTATCAATTCATATAATTCATAGATTGCCTTCAGGCTGTCTCTTTTATTCGAGGTTTATAGGTCAGTAGTCCTCTCACCCACTGCTCCCATTTAAATGCACTTCCCTGATCCGCAATTTACCTTTCAGACCCAACCCCCTTAATCCAAATTTTCAGTTTCTACAGTATATAGACACATTGGAATTTTCTTTTTGTTAATTTATTTTTTCACTTTTCGATATCGACAACGATTGATCATTATCATCAACAACATAATTTAAGGCTACCATCTTTTTTCTTATGAAAAGTATTGTCCATCGTTTTGGATAAAATCATCGTCATTTCAAGAGTAATTCATACTATACGGACTCTTGATGTTGCTTTTGTTACCACGGCGTCCCATTCAATTCATTCGACAAACTTCAAAAAGGTTCACAACCCATGAGGAAACTGGGTTGTGTCTTCACTGCAGAAATGGTTGGCTAACAGTTAGCGGGAACACAATTTTGATTTCAATCATCGGATTAATCTTTATAATGATGAATTGATTTTTGTTTGATGGGACATTGACTCATTTATCTAGCTCTGAGGAAGCTTTCAATTATGGAAAACGCCAGATCTTGAAATGGAAAGCTTGCAAGCTGAGAATGGCATCGATTATTTTGACACAGCCACGGTTAAACTGACTTTAAGTAAAGGTAGAATCGTAACTAAATTTCCCATAATGTAATTAATTTTATACATTTTTATGATCAGTTTGGGGATATGATGTATCCGACCACATGAATTTAATTGACAATGAGAAAAAACAAAAAAATTTATGTAAATCAAAATCTATTCATTAGCCTGTTTTGACTTACGGCTTTATCAAAGCGGATATTTCGATTATAATTCATTCAACTCCTTTTGATAAAAGTAATGTTGATAGAATCAATTTCAATTTGCATTCAGTTATTTTCTATCCTCATTGTCAACTGAGTTCATATAATCAAGAACCGTCAACCAAAGCTGTTAACAGGTTTCTTCAATTGTTTTTCTGGCAATTTTGTACTCATGTATGTATGCATGTATGTATGTATGTATGTATGTATGCATGCATGCATGTATATATGTATGCATGTGTCTATTCCGTACAAATGGCGTTAAAGTGCAGAGCATTGAACATTCACTCCTTATTTAATCAACAAAAAACCTTTTTTTTCTCCCTCTCTGCCTTCTGACCTGAAAGCAAAATAGATTTTTATGCTAAATTGATCACTATCTCGTTCCAGTCGATTTTTTGGCAATTCAAACTTTTTAGTGATTAACCCAACCCAAATCCCTCCAAAAAAGAGAGAAAAGTAACTTATTTATTGATCACTTTCTTTTTCAATTTTGTTTCAATGCCACGAAAGGATGTAGTCAGATGACGGTTCGTATTGAATTTTTCACCTTTCTTCTCACCAAAGTATATTCCATGAGATTGAAATGCGTTTGGCCAACATGTGATTATGCCTTTTGAGCATATATTGTAAAAAGCATTGTTCCTGGAATTTCTCAAACTGCCAAATACAATGTCTCATGTTTTTGAATGTTTAAGATCTTTGAGACTCTCGTTGTCTTGCAAGAACATCTGCAGCCAATGTTGTATCGTACAAACAGGAAGTGATTAAATACTTGGTCGATATTTCGATGCACTTTTTAGAAAACTTTCATCCAATTTCGAACGTCGCATCAGGAGTGTTTTTCTTTTAAACAAACAACGAAAACTGTCAAAACTTTCAGTTTCAAGGTTGGTCTGGCTGGCTATGTATGCATCGTACAGATTAAACCTATTGAGCTGGAGAGTTGAATGTTCAAAAGACATTCTGTTGATTTTGAAAACTCCTCCCGGCATAGGTATTTATTTGGGGGTAGTTTTGATGAAAGTTAACGCTAAATAGTTCACTCGTTTGTGACCGCTTGTTATTTGAAATTTCTAACTTCTCAGGAATCAATGCTTAAATAAAAGGAGAGGGTAATGAATTATAACTTGATCACCCCTTGTTTTTATGGTATAATTCCCGATCCCAAATGACATGCCACCAAAAAGTGTTGACCACATGCCAGTTTCTATTGAGTGACTAACCAGTACCGTCATAGAAGTGTTGAAAACTCTTAAACTTTACAAGATTTACAACAGCTTGTAAAAAAACAAAAAAAACAAACAAGAACGAAATATAAAACCTTACTGGACTTTCTATATTGTTTACTTTAAGTATAAATATCAATATTACTTTTTGGTTACCCAAACGGAGATGGGGTGTTTTTAATTTTGCTGTCTGAGTAATCAATCAGCTTATTTTCACTGTGAAAGTATTGATACTTCATTATCGATGTACATGAATACATAATTCATGTCTTTTAAGAACACAACTTCTGCATAAAAAATAAGATATAAAAAAAAATATGGTAATCATCTCGTCGACGAACATAAGCCTTTGACCTTCAAACTGATACGTCAAAAGCCATACAAAGGCAGTGAGAAATATACCTATATATATATATATATATATATATATATATATATATATATATATATATATATATATATATATATATAATGAAACAATATGTCTATTAGAAATCACGGCAATATTGAAATAAAGGTCATTAATATGTTCTTCATTAGATTGTCTGCCATGGATTTGTCTATGTACAACTTAAACAGAGCATCTAACAGGTAATTTCTGATTTATATGCTGTTCAATTATACACTTCAATCGGAATTGTAGACCCTGTATATGAGAGGGTATTGCAGTCTATCAGTTCTTCCATCAGGCTCCAATAAGATTTTGTCTTTTTTCAGCTCCCCAAAAAGAGTAAAATAGCAAAAATAAGTCGAATATTACGACTTCTGAAGAACTTCTTATTTGCAGATGACATTGTCTTCTTTCTGCCGAAAACTGTCATGACCTTCGATTAGAACAAAGAAATCCCTCTAGTCATAAAAGGATAAAATGAAGGGTGTACGGCCAATGCATTTTCCGATACTCACCTATACAATTGGAATATCGTGCCTGACCAAAAGATTGACCCTCAAATTAAGAACCATGTAACGTGCTAATGAGAGAATCATGCTCAACATAGTGTGGGAGGATCACAAGACAGCACAATATATCTAAAAGAAAACCAGAGATAGTATAAGATACACGTGAAAGCTTAAAAAGTATTGAATTGCTCATGTTGCAAGAATAGCTAACGACCGAGCACCACGACTCACAAACATATGATTGCAAGACAAACTAGACCGGTTCACGAAGTACTGGATCAGTGGCGCCTATGATAGAAAGGTCAGGCTAATCTTAGGGCACTTCTATGTCCAACGACAAACTATAAAAGAGTGTTCATAATGATGATGATGATGATGATACTTATCGAAGCCTCTATGTGACTTATAGAGGCTCTGTTAGCCAGTTTATCATCACCATTGGTTTGTTTACGTAAAAGTATGAAATACCAAAAGATCAGGAGACAATAAGTACGAAACTCTTTTGATAGTACTTTCCAAAGGCCATTTGTACCAACCAAATAGATGGTTGAAAATCTCCTTCGTAAGCGTATTGATGCTTATCTAGCTTTCCATCCGTTTTCCAATCTTTAAATCTATACCTATATGTGATATCGTGACATTAATCGTGATCTAGCAAAAATGCAAGACACTTTCAAAATTAATAAAAAATAATGGCGAAATCTTTCGAGAAGAGTTGTTACACGTATCAGTAAAAAGTTTTCGTAGGTCAGCATTTTGTCTGGATAGAATATGTTCTGATATTTATCAAACAATTGCCTGTTTATCTGCAAAGTCATAGGCGCGCAAAAGAACGAAATGATCAGTCTGTCTATCTATATATCTATCTATCTATCAATTTCAGGTGACTTACATTCTAGTCATTTTACAAATCAATTCCTCGAAACACTTACCTCTTAATCATTGAAAAAAGATCCCAATTCCGCAATATATTCCGAATTTCTTTCCGTCTCTTCGTCTTTTTCTCCCTCTCTCTCTTGTTTTTTCTTCTCCTTTTCTCTCTCTTTCTCTCTCCCATTTTCTCTCTCTCTCCCATTCTCTCTCTTTCCTTCTATCTAATTGACTCACATTCCAGACGTTTTAAAAATGTCTCCCACGACAACCCTTACCTCCCTGTAACTTGAAAAAATCCCAATACTCTAATTTGTTCCGCATTCCTCTTTTCCCTTCCGCCATCTTATCCGAAAGTCCCTATGCCAATGTGTGATTATAAAAGTCCGTATGAATCCAATGCACGAGGCAGCTTTCCTTGCATTCTACCTCCATGGAAGCATTCAATAAGACTTGCGTGTTCGTCGACCAGGCACAGCTGCCATACAAAATAATAAAACAACTAAAAATCTTTATCATAATCTGATCGCGTGTATTTGAAAATAACTGCTTAATGGCAATCATATCAAGATATTCGTCTCATGGCATAAACATTTCATTTATCAAAAAGCAGCCGACTGAATGCGGTTGCATGCAAAAACGAAGCTGGAAGCACGGAGAGGAAAATTGAAGCGGATCGTACGCATGCGCGTATAGAGGTTTTCAATTCTTTCTTTCTTTGGGCGTTTTCTTTGGGCGGGCGACTTAGAGTCTGTCATCGTCAATACTAGATAAATGAAGGAGTTCATTCAGTGATGTTTGAGTTAAATTCTTCGTTTGGATTAAAAGCGGACGGCTGTAAATGCAGACACACTGAGCTAAGAACAGGTATAGCAGTGAAACTCACGCACGCCAATTTGACAAAGTCGGACACTGATAGCTATTTCACCCGGCGGATATAAAGTTATATAATTAGTTCTTCCTAACACACACACACACACACACACACACACATATATATATATATATATATATATATATATAGATCCTCAGTTGTTATAGGCTTTTCCCATGATTGCGCTAATCTCTTCCATGTCTTACCTGCAAAACTTTTTATATTGTCTCTCAATCTTGTGTCTGGTACCGAGGGTGAGTAGATACAGTCTAAGCAAAACAAAGTCTTGGACATTAAAATGATAAAACGAAACACACGTACGTACATAAACAGACACACACATAAGCAAACACACAAATGCACACGCACACGCACATATATAGTTCAATATGGATCAAATTATTCGTCTGAATGAGCCCAACAAAAGCCAACGCATAAACATGTTTGTACAGCAAATCCATTATTTCAATACAAGTATATGCTTACACACAAGCACACAACACAAACATTCACACACACACACACACACTCACACACACACACATTTATATACATATACATATATATATATATATGTATATGCTCGTGTGTAAGTGTGTGTAAGTGTATTTTGTTGAATTTGTTTAATATCCAAGATTTTATCTTACTTGAACAGTATCTGCTTGCTGTCGGTACCAAACACAAGATGGAGAGACGAGATAGGAAAGTTCGCCGGTGAGAAATGGAGGGGATTAGCGCAATCACGCTCGTTATTGAAATGACATGGGAAAAGTCAATGCCTTTTAGCAAACATATTCGGATACTGCACATCAGATATTGAATTACTGATTCGGTAAATATGATAATGATAATAAAAATAATGATAATAAAAATAATAGTAATAACAACAACAACAACAATAACGGTAATAATAATAATATTGATTATTATTAATATTATTATTATTATTATTATTATTATTATTATTATTATTATTATTATTACAAGGATTAGTGACCTAAGACGGTGAGAGAGACAAAATGTTTCCATTCACTGGGCACTTGTTCTTGGGAATATTATCTTTTATACATCGATTGCTTTATTTACTGAGTTCGATGTCGGGTAAAGTGATTAAATATCTAGTGAAGATTATACCCCTTTTACAATTGTTTTCTGTTTGTAACGAATTGAGTGAATATAAGCATCATGTACTATATATGTGTGTATATATATATATATATATATATATATATATATATATACATATATATATATATATATATATATGTATATATGTATATATATATACATATATATATATATATTCATATGTATATACATACATATACGTATATAAATATAAATGTATATATATATATACGTATATATATATATGCGTGTTTATGTGCGTACTATATACGTATGGAGAGAGACTTGAGACTGCTCGATACATCTCAATATCTTTTGTTGAAGAGCCCAATAGCTGGCCGATATGTATCGATTAGTCTCAAGTTCTTTCACAGTTTTTATATAGTCAAATCCTCCCTGCAGTATATATATATATATATATATATATATATATATATATATATATATATATATATATATATATATATATATATAAATATAAATATATATACACATATTTATATATAATAGCTTTGCTACACGACACTATCATATATCAGCCCTTTGGTGATGATTCGACTTTATTGGTTCCTTATTCAAAAAAGTCATCGGGTGGTTTGTATTTTATTGTTGATCTTCCTGAATGGAAACCCCTCACGCAGAGTTTATTGAATTACAGGTTTTTGTATATATATATATATATATATATATATATATATATATATATATATATATATATATATATATATATATATATTAGCATACGCATTCAACAGACAACTGGGGGACATCACAACTCACGAAGGTGATCCCATGCAAGTTCCAGGGGAAGGATCAAGTCCAATGGTCGACGATAAAAGGCTGCTGTTACTTTTGCTGATGATAATGGTGATGACTTAATTTGTATCATACTCGATGGTACAATCACAATTTAATTTATTTGCATGAAAAGAACTTGGATTAAAACATCATCCAGAGATAAGGCACCGTGAATGGAACGATATGAATTCGTCATCCTTTCTAGGATCAAGTCTCTTCCAATATATAATGACCTAAGTACTATTATCAACAGTGAGTCCCAGCGCTGGGGAGGTTCTGTTAATACTATCACATAGCACTTTATCTTACTCCATCAATTGAACGAGAATGTTAAATACCAAGAAGTGATAGAATTGATAAAGCAGCTCTGCTTCCCCTGGAAAACTTATCATTTCACGATCTTAACGATTGTAAATAGTTTACAACGTAGTTTCGAATTTGATTGACATATCATCACAAGAAGTAGTAGAAGATGTGAAGATTTCAGTCTCTCTGTCATTGAATTCATCAAGTTCGTCAGTAGGGTATTAAAACACGTTGGATTCGAAACGAAGATATTAATATTTTTTTTAAACTCTTCCTTTCTTGCTAATAGTAAACATCTTCAACATGAATGATCACACACTCGCAAACACATGCACACACGCAGGTATTTATGTTGGTGAGTATGTGTTTTACATTTCCCTAATTATTGAATGGGACAGTTATCTATTTTTACGAAAAATGTGTATTTCTGATTCCAGACCAGTGAAAAACTCAGTTACTTTGCAAAACAGCATCTAAAAAACCCAAGTTTTGTTTTTTCCCTGGACCCCAACAACAAATAAGGTTGGCATCATGTTGGTTCATGATTGCACCGGAGATCAATATCCATAAGTTGATAGGGGGTGAAATCAAAAGGACAACATTGAAAATGGAAAGGGAATAGAATAGAGAAAAAAATCGATTATAGAAAGCAAAAACAAAAACAGGTCTGGTTATTCACTCAATTTAAACTGTCATGATAACAATATCTTTTGTCTGAATGCCGAGTCGAGGAAGATCAATTAAAATTGGAACAGCTGCATTCATCATATAAATCACTTTTAACGTCTTTTATTAAAAAAAACAAACAAAAAATTAACAAAAAGAAGCGTGAATGCTGCCTGGTCAAAACGAATGAACCAATTAAGCATAAAATTATACTGCAAAATAAACCCACCATTGAAAACATATTCAACTGGAATTAAAGAAAGAGATTTTTAGTTAATAGGGAGTAAATGTAGAATTTTTCAGCCATCTAGCTCTCTTGGTGCGGTTGTATGCGCGATACGTACGCTCATAACAAGACAGCCAGACCAGTTTAAGAATTGAAAAAAAAAACAAAAACGAAAGCAAAAGATGTTTACAGTTTTCACTGACTGTTTCTAATAACGAATAAAGGCTCAAAGTTAACAAAGTCTGCGTGTGGAGAGAAAAATCGGAAAGAGAGATTAAATAGATAATTTTCTTTTACTATCAGATAAAGAAAACAATATTTGAAAAAAGCTTATTGACTTTGACGTAAAAGTAAGCTAATTGATGATACTTTTGCCTTCTAATTGATGCGACAAGCGATGGAATAGTTCAAAATAAGCATCAAGATAAATTTGAGAAGAAAAAAACAACACACCTTGGAGAAGATAAAAAACAAAATAGCTGAAATAATGCAGAGTAACAAAAGAGTAACAACAAGAGTTCTTTTTGTAATCCTACAAACAAGTAAAGAGATAAAATGAAAATCAATTGCATAACCCTCCATAGAGAATCAATTACATCTTCAGACTCGATTTTTAATTACAAACCAAAAGCTGGTAAACAGAGTTTCCTCATTATCATTATCATTATGATCCATAGGATTTTGCATTCGAGTACATCTAACCTCACTTTCACCACACACACACGCATATATGTGTATACATAAATATGTGTGTGTGGTTATGGAACTACGATTGGAAGCTGAAAAGAAATTTGAAAGAAAAATGGGAAGAAATTTTTATTATTATGTGGGCGATTTCTGATGCTTTTTGATCGTTGCCATCCGCCCTTCTCAGAGAAACTTGCAGCTGTTGCAGAGATAACTGTATGCTGTTTCCAGGTTTGACATTTTAGGGATAAGTGGAGGGATTTGTGATGTTGCTTGCTTAGTAAGAATGATAGGGAGATGTTTTATCTATGTAGGAGCGAGGCACATTTAGTCAGAAATAATCTGATTTTTCGTTTTAATTTTTCCGTATCTCAGAATTATAAGTTTGTCAAGATTCTGTCCGATCACCTCGAATATACGCAACACATATACACACACACATACAAACACACACGCATATATATATATATATGTGTGTGTGTGTATATATATGTCTGTGTGTGTGTGTGTGTGTATGTGTGTGTGTGTGTGTGTGTGTGTGTGCACTTTCCCTTTTGGAAAACATCGATAATTAAAATCATATTCGTTTTTTATTCACCTGTAAGCAATCACATTTTTTCTCTATTTCTCTCAATTTGCATATTTTTAAAAATATATTTAATAATTTGAAACTGTCAACAAAAACCATAAACATTTTTTTGGTTTTCAAATTATTCTGACTGGTTTGCAGGCTGCATATATATGTATGCCACAGTTAAATTGATTTCAAGTAAGGGCAGAAAAGTAACAAAATTTTCAATAATGTGATTTATATTTTACATTTTAATATTACCAATTTGTGAATGTGATGTATCCGACAGTATGAATATAGTTGACAATAAGGAAAAACAAATATTATACGTGACTTAATATTTATTCACTGGCCAGTTCTGCCTTACGGCTTTATCAAAGTAGATGCTTCAAATATTATTCATTTGACTCGTTTGGTTAAAAGCGATGTTGGTTACATCATTTTTAATTCACACACATTATTTTTCCTTCATTGTCAGCTAAGTCCATATTTTCTGTCTGAAATTTTCAGATGAGGGAATATCATTATCTAAATCTTTTTGCTGACCTTTGTCCTCATCTTGGTTCATTCTTTTCATTCAGTGTTTCGGCTGTTGTATCCTAACGCTTGTCTTCAGGTGATAGATGGGTGTATCTCTTAATCATCAAGACGAAAAACGCCCAGTGAGTCGGTAATATGGAAGTATTCACATTCCATTATGTAATATTGGGTGTGGTTAGTTTTTTTTCTGTTTCCATAGTTGTTAGCTGTAATTGGTGATGAAAAATCCGTGGATGCCTTGAGTTGAAGCTTTGATGGGTGCTTTTGGGGGGATGGTTTGGGGGGATGGTTTGGAGGGATATAGGCATCTTCATCGGACACTGTATTAGCCGCCAAAAATTTTAACCCTCGACTTGAATATGATTTGTTGTGCTACCTTAATTTTTCTAAATTCAAACTCTGTAGTGATCACCGCCGGGCAAAAGTGGAGAAAAGTAATTGAATCATCGATAATGCCTTTTCTCCCATTTTTCAAAAAAATTGATTCCCCCAACTATATCATGCGGCTGAATTATGTTGGTCATGTGACAGTTTTTGTTGAGTGACGTATCAGATCCTTTTTTTCTGGTCAGTCTTTCACTAGATTACGTTTTCCTTCTTTTTAAATATCGACTTATGCTTTTTCTTATTCTTCATCATCGTCACTTCCTTCTTCCCTCCTTCATTTTTAATTCAATCTCTATTATTCATCCCTTCCTCAACTTCTCTGCATCCGTATGAAAGGCAGATTGCTTCTATCGAAAAAAGTCAACCAAGACTCTCAACAGGTTTCTTCAGGTTTCAAAGTGTTTTTGTTAGCAATGTATGTATCAGGTTTTACAGGCCTCACAAATGGAACTAGAAGGCTGAAAATCTAAACATTCACTCCCTCCTATGGTCTTAAATAACAGTGTTTAGAAAAAATCCTCGATCTAAATAGGCTTTCAGTGGCAGGTTGGGTTCAATTTGCAATTAGTGTATGCTAAATTGTTCCAGCAGTTTAATTCAAGTCCAGCAGGGTTCATGCTTTATTATTTTGAATATTGGAACTTTTTTTAACTTCCCAACAAAATGGGGGGGAGGGATGTATTATCCATTGATCACTCCTTCTAAAATGCTTCAATTTATCACTCCCTACACGGCGTGCTGCGAGGATACATCGGTCATATTACCGTTTCTGTTGATTCGAGTAGCAAGCAATTTTTGTTCATTAACCTACAACATCAGAAAGAATCGGTGGCTTTTAATGGGCATTAGGTGAAAATAAATACTCTCCAGTACCCTCACCAGTTTCCTAGAAGATTTTAGTAATACTATTATCTAGATGTTTTGAATTTCTCCTTGGATTTTTAATTCTCTGAATCAATTTGTTTGGCTATTAGTTGTCTCCTCCAAGGGCTTCAATAATGATTGGATCAACTTGTATCATCATGTTACACAATATATTTTGTTTTATTGGAAAGTTTGGATGTTTTCAAGCTTTCAAATTTACAGTGCTTTGATGGAAAAGCAACTCTGACGATTAAAGATATTGACAATTATTGGACCTCATTCTTTAACCTACATTGGATTATTATAATTATTTTTCCTACTCATCCAGCTTTCACTTACCAGTAATATTTAATTATCTTCTTTGGTAATTGAATAATAGCATGACCGTAGATCCCTTTCATACTCTAGCACTTTCCTCAGTATTTAGGTTTATTTTAGCGACGCTGTTGACTGGATGTTTTTGAGTTTCCGATGGACTTTCAATCCTTCGAATCTTTTTGCAAAGTTTTTTTCTGCTTGCTCAGGAGACTCGATTAACGATTCGTAAAATCACCACCTTCAAGTAACACATTTTCATTTCTTTAGCGAGATCAGTGTATTTTGCAGCTTCTTGCTTTGAATTTTACCATTTGTTCTTGCTTATGATGACGATATATAATTTTCATATTATGTTTCCCGCTTGAATATTGAACTCCCATCAATTATCTTCTTTTTTCTGGAATAGATTATAGTTTGTGCTTTACCACTATTCTACATGGTTGAATCCAAGTCGTTTGCCCATTTTCACATCGGGTATCTTTCGTATGAACTCATCTCCGTCGTTTGCTTCGTGCGAAGTAATTTGCTACATTCATGTAATGATTGACGATGTCACCTCTATCTCTGCATGATTCATAGTGGATATCTAGGATTTTGCTGCGTTTTGGCATTTATTGATAGGTTTAGAGAATTGTGTGCAGCCATCAATAAAATACACTTCTTCCTCTTCTTCACCAGCGAACCCACTGGTGCTTACTGTTAAATCACAAAAAAGTCTCTACATAACTCCATCACTTTCAGGACTCCAGCAGTTCTATGGTTGGCATCTTGTAACTTTTCTTTTCATTTTTTATAAATTCCCTTACTGTATTTTACTTAGTGTGGTTATCATTGGTAGTATTATAAAAGGAGCATATCTATCTCCACAACCAACATTACTACAATTGCTACTGCTGCTACAAGCAACTACTGTTTAAAATGACTAATATGACGATGATATTTTTGTGGCAGTTAATTGAGTACAGAAAATATGGACAATGATATCGATGACTACGACAGCAGTAATAATAATGTACAAAGCTTGATGAGTATCTGTACCTTGTCAGGGAATAGTGGAAGTCGTGGTGTGGCCGACTATGACTTGAGCTATACAAAAGATTCCAAAAGATCCTGTCAAATAGCTTGGAGGAATCAAAAAGCTGGGGAAGACCCAGAAATACCAGACAACAGCTCTACTGGAATCAGACCAAAATACAGAGGTAAGTCCTGGAGGATTGTCAGTACTTGCTGGCACATGACCACCAATGAAAGTTGTGAATCTCAAATAATATTCACAGGAGACGGAATTGTTCACCAATGGTTTCGGGTAACATCAACATCTACGCTGCTCCGACGATTGCCTCGATCGGAACAGCCCACATACGACGCAAATTACTGTCAGTGAAATGGCAACTTCTCTACGCGAAAATAATCAAGATCTAGCTCTGCAGGATGCAAAACAAAATAGTAAAAAAAAAACATTATTATTATCATTATTATTATTATTATTATTATTATTATCATTATCATCAACAGATCTTGTTACTCACTCAATAGAAACCGAACATGCAGTGTTGGGAATGATCAATGAGCCAGTTACTTCTCTCGCCTTCCGCTGTGACTACTAAAAGGCTGCATTTCCAAAGAACAGCTTGAATGCTATTTGACACAATCTAAGGGACCCGCTTAGCATATTAGATCCTTTCAACTCGTCAAAAAACAAAAGATGACATTATTTTGGACAATAAGGAGAAGCTGTTTGACTTTTCCGCCTTCTACCTCTGTTGGTGCAACCTGTAAGTGCTATTCATACATACATACATACATACATACATACATACATACATAGCCAGCCAGAACAAAAGACGGACCAGTTTGAAAACTGAAGAAAAAAACAATGTTGACAGTTTTGATGACAGTCTTCGGTTGACAGTCCCTAAAAATGATAGTATTGAAAAAAGGGAGAAATTCAACAATTGCGTAAGGCCAAAAGCTATAAGCAAATAGAAAGAACGAAATGAAAACCAAAAGAATTCTTTTTTCTCCTTAGATAAGATTTCCGATAAAAAAAATCCTTCTGTTTACGTTTTACATTTTCGCTTAACTCTTTACTATCGTCTCATAATCTTTTTTTCCTTTATTACTTTTTAGGCTGCCTCACCTTCTGCTCTGTGTTTCGCCTTCTCCAACTCTCAGCATCAATTTATAGAGGCACGCAACGTCAGCCATTTTGAGTCAAGACAAATCCCCGATGCTTAAAACCCAGACGATAGTTATCCACAATATATCCCAGAGTTCCCGAGATTCATGCACGAGCCGCTTTCTTTTTCTTGTATCAACAGAGTCAATCTGAGATCAACATTATAATAAGATGTCACGAATGGAAGTCCATAGGCTGAAGTCGGAGAATCGGTATAGTATAATGAACCGGTTACGGACACTAGCATCGGTGTATATGAATGTAAGTTCACTTTTCTTTTCTGGATTGGGTGGATAAATGACCAGCACAGGACAAAAATTTGTAATGCTCATCCTAACGCTTTTTTCTATTACTTTTTAAAGGGAGTGATGGGACCGTAAACAGCTTGACAGATTACATCTATATCTTACTTCTAGTTTCCCTCTTATTGAGTAAGAGATTTTTTTTGCTTGGTTCAAAAACGTATGAAATTCGATTTAAACTTACTATACTAAACATCTCAAATGGTTATCATCTATTCAGGAAACAAAACATGTTATAAAAGTAAAAGACACTCAATTGATGTATACCGAACAAAACATTCATAAATTTATTAACTGACAAATTGCACGGTTTTGCTAAGGACTTTCGGATGTATGATAGAAGTGCAAATATAATTAGTTGTTCACTATAAACTTTGAAATAGTATATTTCAGAGCAAAATGTTGTAAGAATAAGAACCTCCAGAACATATGCATTTTAGCTACTGAAAAGAAATAAACTTATTCCAGAAGCGTAGAATTCTAGGGTCCAGGAATCAGTGAATTAACAGAAGCGTTCCAAGCTGCTCCTTGATTGTTAACTACCTCGTCGCTGGTGGTAGTCCGTGAGGGAGAGATCTAGTGAGTAAGTTATGTGAGATAGCATTCCGTAGCCTAGTTCGTTGGGGTCTTGATATGTCATTCGTGTGACCTGCGAGCTTTTCCGCTTTTCATTCAGTGTCACTCGCACAACATTTAGATCTTTTTTCTTTCTTTTTTTTTGCTTTCCAGTCTGGTACAAATATCGGACAACAGTTGAATGATCAACGTACAGTTTCCATGTAACCTCTTGACTTCTTTTACGCGGACCCACCTTGATAACAGCCTTCGATTAGAAGTTGTCAATCACAGAAGGACGTTTACGTCATCAAGGCTCTAGTCTCCGTTTGAAATATCTCGGAGCAAATGCTGAATCGTACTTTGGTTGACGATCTTTGGGACGAATACCAGGTTTATATTGCAGGCAGTTTCTGCTGATTTCCCATTTTGGACTCCTCCAAAAAAAGCTTGAATTTACTTTTTTTCCATCTTTGATTTTACAACTTCAAATAAATCAGAGAAGATAATTAATTCGAATAAATAGAATTAAATTCACACATCAAAATGGAATATTCCATGAACAGAGTAAAATAATACTTTATTCCAACATGAGCATCGAAGTTTTAAACAACAAAAAACACAATTATGTTTCCACCAACTTTGTTGGAGCAAGAATAGAAGTCTATAATTGGAATGATCTGTCAGTTTCAAAAGAGGGAAATAAAACCCAAGAAAAAACTGACCGTGAAAGAAGAAAAATGAAATATGTTTGCAATTTTTAAGCCACATAGACAAAATCACAATAAAAAATATTTGCCTGAGATCCAAGTTCTATATCTGATTTCTCTGGTTTCAAGAATGGTTCCTGTTCGAAGATGGCGAAGGTCACAGAGTATTATTAAGCACTAACATGTATGACTGCCAATGAGGATTTTTTCGAGATTTGTGAAGTGCTTCTCCCTTTATCTTTCAGGAATTCAGAGTTGCCAATTTAGATGTTATTTTTCGAATTTGTGATGTGCACTTCCCTTACCATCGAATTTGGGATAAATTTACAGACTGAAAAAAATTTTAAAAAAAGAAACAAACATTTTAATCAGCAACACAGAAAACAACACAAAATCCTGTTTTTTAATGTACCAAAGATTGAGAAAAACACCGAAATAGTAAACATGAATCAAATCTTCTGATTCGATTTTTGTGAGATTCAGACTCCTGGTGGTCACTTTTATGCATCAGTATTCACTCCACTCGAGAACTGCCTTTTCATATATTGATCATTGATTATAATTGTGAAATGTAAAACTAAAATCGATTCTAGGTTGCTTCTCAATCAACGTTGAAAAGAGATATATGCATGCAGTTGCGTCTGTCCATCTGGTCGTTTGTCTCTTCGTTCGCTCGTCCACACGATATTTCCAGAAGTTCTGAATGGATTTCAAGTGAATTTTTTGGAAAAGTGGGCAACAGGGATAAGAAAGGGGTGATAAAATATCAAAGTGGATCCAGGATTGTATTCTTGATTGAAAAATGTTTTTTTTTTAAATTACACACTCATAAATGTCCACACGATATCCATGGATTTCTATAAAATTCTATGGAGGGAGGAGCAATAGGTTAAAAGGTGATCGATTGGATTTTAGAGTTATTTCATGCACAATTAAAACCTGTGTTGTATTAATATATCCAAAACATCTGAAAATTCCTTGGTTTTCCCTAAAAGTATCCCCTGAAGTTTTCAATGATCTTTGGTAATATTGCGTCGGAGGGTGGACAATTGGCTATGGAAGAACTGATTAATTTTCTGGGTGACTCCATGAACAATGCTCCCTTTTACTTCGGTGTTGGTAGAGGAACACGCTCTCTGAGTGCTTCCCGGTTATACATTTACCAACTTGGGCAGGAACCCAGAACCCAGGTGTATGCAGCACAAAAAGGATAGCATCAAAGATAGCAACAGGATTTTACAAGGATATCACGCTGATCATCACTTCACAAATATATAATCCAACGGAAATACTCGTAAATGCATTATATCATGATTGAACTTTTGTTTGAATGACTCATTGTTGATACACGGTAAATGTACCCTTTGGTCTAAACAGTGTTAATAGAAGAACCAATTAAATAAAATAAGCAGCTGCAGGATTCGAACTTACGGCTGATAAAAAGCTGCTTCAACATGACATCAGTCTTATCATGGACCTAAGTAGCCCTCCATTGAGTCAAATGCCCCCAAAACAGCTTTATGTCCAAATTCTCACATTGTTCATTCACTATCCGTATCTGCTATATTTGTTTCTCAACGTTTTTCAATGCAGACGATTATACTTTTGAGAAATAGATACATCATCGTCATCATCGGTGTGTTAGCGTCCGTCCTCGATCATAGACCTTCCCCAAGATTCAACAGACCTCCCTATCATAGACATTATGGTAAAAGTATTTATAGAATTTATCTACCTCGTCACGCCGTCTTAGTTTCTGTAAGCAATAGCTTCGCACCTGATCTTTGGGGATCCACGTTGTTAGCTATGATGTGTAGCAGTTATCCGACATTCTTGCAACATGTCCAGCCCATCAGCATTTGAGATTCTAACAGTTCCTATAATGCCCCCGATTCCTTTGTTTTATTCGATATACTGTGTTGCCTTATGATTTCTCCATGTGAGGTTGAGCACTTATCTATTCGAACTCCCACTGGAGTCCAATTGTGACACAAGGTCAAGCTTAACGTGCGAAAGTGGAGTGCCAAATGAAGTTCAGCCAAAGTAACCGAGTTTGCTAAAGGTACCGTTGTTGCTAAAGCAACTGAGGTCGTGGAAGCATCAGGACTCGTCCAACCTGATCCTCACAGTGCACCTATTTATTTACACTCCAACCAGAGTAAAATGGAACCCAAGGTCAAGATTAACGTTCGAGAAAATGGAACAACCGATGGAAAATAGTTCAAGCTAACGCAACCAAGGTAACAAAAGCGTTGGGATGAGCCTGATCCGTCTCTTTCAGGGTAATGGGATAGCACCGCCTCAGGATGTCTATTTATTCACTCTCCCACCAGAGCAAAACGCAACACAAGGTCAATGCTTCACGTTGGGATAAATGGAGCAACCCATCAAAAATAGCTCCAGCCGAGGCTTTTTTGGTTGCTAAGCAACCGTAGTAGCTGAAGTAACTGCAGTCACGAAAGTCCGACCTGTCCTTCTTAATGCTTCCGTGTAGCTGGGCGTAGTAATAGTGTAAAAACCCAAGAATGAAGCCAAAGGCTCCCATTCGGTTTTTCAATGTACAATCTCAGGATACTTTCATTGTCTAACGCATTGCACCTGAGCACCTGGTCATGATGCTCAACAACACCCCATCTCTGGCATATTCAGCGGGCAAATGTCGGTACCGATTCCTCGGGCTATGCCATGGAACATATACTACGCTATAGTCCAATCCAAAAAAATGGCTGACAAAGAAATGTGAGGCTGAACATGATTGTCCCATCTGCACATTGCATGGTTCTCAGTTTGAGTTTCATGGATATTTAATACAACGGAAATAATTTAAAATGCGTCATATTACTCTGAAACTCCCAACATGTACTAACGGGAAGTCATTTTCAAAAAGAATTTCAAAGTAATATAACGATATATATATATATATATATATATATATATATATATATATATATATCATTCTGAGTATTTTAATGAATCAAGTTTGTGTATTCATCTGAATATATGAGTTTTTTTCAATGATGTGGTATACCAGGAGTGAACTGCGGAAATGTGCAAAGATCAGATGTTTATAAACACGTCCTATAAGATTGTGTGACTTACACATCATTCAAAGTTGACATGTCTAACTTACGTTGGTACGTCAATAGTTCTGTACTTTAATGATCAATCATCTATGTTATAGAAAAGATCCGTTCTTTTAAAAAATAATCGCCTTCCCTGTCAATTAACTTGACGCTTGAAAATTAATCACATAGATCGATCATACAGTGGAAAATTCAGATCAATTAATATCCGTGTGTCAAGCTACAGACCCATATATATATATATATATATATATATATATATATATATACATATACGTATGCATATATTTATCTATCTATCTATCCATCTATCTATCTATATACATCTATATCTATCCATCTATCTATCTATCTACCAATCTCTCTCTCTCTCTTTCTCTCTCTCTCTATCTATATATGTATATATATATCATCAGATAATAAATCAGTACTGTATTTGTGATGGTGTCAGCTTAAGAAATGTTTAGGTAACGACTCATATTTGAATAGCAAAAATTGTATTAACGCCTGAGTGAAAATTTGAAAACGTACAACACAAGAGACAAAATATGTTTTTTTGATTTTAGGAACCTTACTCTTCTCCTCTCATTCTCTTCCCCATCTGTGTATGCATACTTCCCCTTTCAACTCTACCCCTGTTGATTTATCTTTTTCTCTCTCTCCCTATTCATATATATATATATATATATATATATATATATATATATATATACACATGCAAACACACATACATGTATACACACTGACACACATACATTCATGCACATACACAAAGATACATATACGCTTTCCACCTCCTCAGATATGAAGTATAGAAAAAAAAAAGAATTAACAATATCTGCGTAAGATAGGCAAGCAGGCCAAGGTATTCGTCTGAGAAGCAACGAAATAGAATCAACTGTGAGAACCGCTAAACGGATTTCCTTCCAGTGCAATTGTTTTGGAAACAGAGCAGACATTACCCTGCAATTGACTAACTTACAATCCAGCAAGTCTGACGGGGCGAAGTGAAGTAAAAAGTTGTCCGGCCCCGTTAGGATATATCACACATCCCTCACATAAAAGATAAATAAATGAAAACACCACAAGTACTACCAACACCAGAAATAATGATACATAAAAGCAAAAACAACGGACTTCTGCAGTCGTTATCCAAGATTTATTGCAGTAACGAGAGACCGGAAGACTGGGGGAACAGGTGTGTGTTTTAGCTACGTTTAGTTTGGCAGAAGAGAGCTGGACGTTTTTTTTTTGTTTTTTTTTTGAGCGATTTGTCATCAACTTGGTTATGAAGATGTTTGTGAAGAGAAGCGTACTGTTTGGGAAGGAGAGATGTGGACATGTCAGCAACAGAAACCGATTGCTGGGAACTGAAAAATGATGTCTGTTCTAGTCAGAACACATGCATCAGTTTATCTTCTGGCGTAGCGTAAAGGATTTATGTATCTGACATTGAGGCAGACTATGGACAAGTCCTACACAACTGTTAGAACAGAAAGAATAGGGAAGAGTAGGAAAAAAAACAACATACATAAATACAGTATAAGTTGTAATTATTTGATCGAACAGCCATTTCACTTGTAATCGCCTGGGTTTGAGAGTAAACTGATTTTTCTGCAATCAACATAACAAGGCATGCATTTAATCTTGCTTTGTTGTTTTGAGCGCGACATTTCTTGAAAACGTTGTTGTTTGAATATAATTAAATTGTTAAATGATAAAAAGCATTCCAAAATCTTGCTCAAAATTGATTAAAGCGATGGAAAAAGTGAACTAATATTGCTATATGAAAGATTGCCGAACAAGTAGTTAATTTCTATCCCAATCCCGGTCAAAATCCATAACAACCTCTGCAATTTTGGGAAACAGATTTGTGTTTTTTCAAATCCTTATGGGCAAAACTTTTATATCAATGAACTTTTATTTATAAAAGAAGTGTTGCTTTGGAGTATTTGAACAAAGATAAATCTTTTTAAAAAAAATTCCTGAGTATGCAGGGGCCATTATTGATTTTGTGTTTGGGGTTAAGATTCAAAGTAAACATATACACATACTTAAACACGTACCATCTACACATCTACATGTTTTCAGATTATATAATATCTACGTATATGTTTGTACAGAAGCATATATGGTTAATAGGTTTGACTCAACCTAGAATAGGATTAAGACATACTTGAATAAATAAAACTCAAACAAACTGATGTACTAGCTGGTTAACCATCACACAGACGGACACATACATATTCGTAGATCTAGATATTGATATATCTATGTATATACACACTGAAATGTCTCCCCCCTCTCTCTCTCTCTCTCTCTCTCTCTCTCTCTCTCTCTATATATATATATATATATATATATATATATATATATATATATATATATCCCCATAGAAATGTGCATATATATATATGAATATTTGTCTGATATATATACACACACATGCACATGCAAACACACACACACACACACACACACACACACACATATATATATATATATAGTGTGTGTATGTGTGTGTGTGTGTGTGTGAGAGAGAGAGAGAGAGAGAGAGAGAGAGAGAGAGATATGTAGAGGATTTACTGCACTTGACTGAACTGAATAAAGGAAGATAAAATAGGGTTAAAGATGACCAAAACAAAGACAAAAGTAATTATCAATGATGAAATCCCGATAAAGTCCATAAGAATGTACGATGAAGCTTTAAAAGATGTTTGTGAATGCATTTATTAAAGTCGGGCGATAACGTCAGAGAAATACCACGGAAATGGAATTAGACAATCAGCTGGAAGGCATTTGGTTCAAATAGACACACTGAGAAGCAAATTGTCAATATGCTTAAAACGTATATAATCAATGTATTATACCAGGTCTCACGTATGGGTGCCAAACATGGAAACTAGTATATATAAGGGGCTGTTTACGGTTCTTAGCAATAAGTCCATGAAAAAACACAAAAAACTGATTTATCTCTGCCTGCTTTGACTTAGTCCCTGGTTTGACGTTAGCATCGTGGCTCATAAAGAGTATCACACTGCAAAAAATCTGAACTACTGCGTTATGTTCTCGGTAGCACTTCAAATATAAATATAGATATGTATATTTTTATTATTATAAATGACTTTTGGGGTAACAAACACACATGCATATGCATGCAAATACACGCACGCACACGGACGCACACGGATGTACACGAATACACACAAACAGAACCGTATATTGGGCTCCCACAATACATTCGATTTTTCTGTCTCGATTTTTCTGAAACATTTTCCCCAGAATCATCTCAGATATCTGTTAGGTAACATTTTCCCCAAGACCGAATCCTTCTCTCACTTTCTCATGATATATCTTTTTAAAAAAAAAACTTTTACACTTTATTGATTTATTTAACCCCTTTGCTTCTTCTTAATCTCATATCTTTTCGCTCCTTTCACTTTCATCTTTCATACTTTGTAGAGTCTCTCTATGGTATTTTTCGTGTCCGGACTATTTATTTTTTTTCTTCCTTCATGTTCACGTTTATGTCATTCTCCGATCTTGTTTTTTGATGCTTTGATGTAATTTTTTTCTTTTTCTCATCCTTTCGTTGTCTTTCCCACCCATCACTTTTTTTCTGTAAGGAAAAACAAACTTTGTTTATAGTATACAGATTTAAAACCAATAAGATTAAAAGTTCTTTTTACATTGATTGAATAAATAATTAGATACCGCCAAATAAAACTGCCTGTAAAACTGACAACATAGGTTTCCTCCATTTTTTTTTAAGCTGGTTTGGCTGACTGTCTGTCTATACATCGATTGAACAAAGTTTGCTGAAAATACAAAAATTTATTCCTCATTTTATGTATTACGTTTTTTTGTTGGAAATAAGTTTCCGTGAAGAGGTTTTCAGTTTGGGTGTAATTTGAGACGTGAGTTCATGCTACTTTGGACCGTTGGTTTGTGTCCAGCAGCATTTAAACTAAATTTCTGAAAATTCAGACTGGTTCAGTGATCCCTGTCGACTATATCAACCCTTTTTCTAATTTTTGATCACCTCCATCACAACATGCTGCCAAAATACTCGATGAGAACCGTTGGTCAGGTGACGCTCTCTATTGAATGGCTGACCATACCTAAGTCTTGCAATCTATTAATGTTAGGTAAGCAGCGTGGGCAGGAAATAGAGAATAAGTTTCCCACATCCCTTATTCTTGGGAGTCTGTCTGACCGGGTCAGCGCCTTACGCACTAGGAATTAGGGTAACATTAGACTATCACAATTATTATTTTCTTGTTCGAACAAAAAAAAAAATAGTATGGAGTGAGAATCGAATAATGGGCAATATAACTTTTTGAAAAAAATTGAGTAATGATATCCGGTTAACTTCCGTAGCTAATCAGCAAGAGGCTTTTCTTGGGTACTTAAGATAAGAGTATTATGTTTATATCTCCTTAGGAACTTATTTTCATTCTTCGGTATATACAGAATACTTTTTATGTTCGAATTTTTTCATCAATCTCAGCTCATTTGCAACGGTCTGGCGATAGAAAAGGACCAACGTAGATTCGAATGAGGACCATGGTGAAGGATATTACAATCACTTAAAAACAGAAATTGAGATAAAGAAAGCACATAACAAAAAGGGGCAACGTATGGAGGAAAAGGCTAACCAATTAGTGACCGTGGGATAGTAACTGCAGTACAAGAGCAGGAAAAATATAGACTATGAGATATGGCTGATATGGGAAATATCCTTTTCCAGCAGTAGATTTATAACGGCTGCAGCAACTTCCGTTGGTGATTTATCTCCAAAAGGATATTTTTCTGTGTCTGGCTTCCCACTACTGCTTTAAAGGGTGTTTAAGCAGTCCAAGGGAGTCAAACATGTCTACAACACATTTTTTGATGCAGTCACATTTTGTGTTTCATAATGCATTATTAAAAACATTGATATAATTTGAGAAAAATAAAAGAAATACTGTTAATTCCAACCTCAATTATAAACGTACATCGACCTTTTTTTTCTTAGAATTCCAATTCAATTTCATATTTTCCTTTATTTTAATTTGGCATAATATTGGTCCCGATTGTAAATTGTAAAGTTCCAATTCCTGCCCTCTCAGGCATTTAGCGTTTGTTGTTGGACAAGGACCCTTCCCATGTTTTGCTAGACCTCTATCCCATGAGCGTCGCTGAACCAGTACTTATTGAATTTGTGTAACTTGTCACATTAACTTACTTTTAGTTGGCCACAATTTTACTAATGATTTCTGGTGATGCCCAGCGTTTGTTTTGGATTCTAACAACATGTCCACCCCATTTCCCTCTGATTTTTATAATGGATTTTATGATATATTTATCATCTGTTTGTTTTCTAATATACTTGCAAGCTCTCCATGTGATGTTGAGTATGATTTCCTTTTGTGTACGTAATATGGCTCTTAGTTTGAGGGTCAATCTTTTGGTTGGGTTCCATGCTTCGGCTAAATAGGTGACTATTGGGAGAATGCTTTGGTTATATACCCTTTTTTATTTCAAGAATTGTGGGATTTTCTTGTATCTAAAAATCGAATTTGCTCGATAGAAAACTTAGCAACCTAGTGTGATTTTCTGCTTTATTTTTTTTGAGGATTTCATGTAGATTTAATGTCCCAAATAGATGTACTGGTCTATTTTCTTCAAGTCTGTGCCCCTGAACTTGGCTGTTGTGTCTTCGTCCTCAATATATTCGTTGTATATGACATTTGTCTGGCTGGATTTCATGCAAAGCTTTCTTGCTTTCTACATTTAGTTGGTGTAGCATCGTTAAAGGATCATGGAGGTTCTTAGCAAAGAGGACAGTTTCATTTGCAAATCTGAAGTTGCATAGGTTTTGGCCGTATTCTGATTCCTTAGCCTTTCAACTGTTGGTTTTGGAAGATAATTCCACGGCTGACTGTGAAGCATTCGGTGCCAAATCGGGCGTACGGATAGAAATATACAAAATGAACAAAAGTTGATACATAAGTTATATTGTTATAGTTGGAATTAAATGAATTGTTGAATTAATTTTTTTTTGTGGGCCGTTTCCAATGTCGAGTGTGCAAGGGCTGGAACATTACAATCGAGACTATCAGAATACTGTATCAAATTATTGTTATTAAATTATTTTGTATCAAAATAAATTATTGCTTCTTACCTGAAACCACTATGTGTCTAGCATTCGAATTTGGTACTGCCCATCATATATGCACACACACACGCTCTGCACAAATACACATACACATGCAAGCATCAGCACCCACCAACACGCACACCCAAGAAAGCACTTGCACACACATAGAAACACACACCCGTTCTATCGTGTGGTCGTCTGTAATTCAAGTACTGGTATCGAAATACACATTTCAAGATCCACGATAACCACGTCGTATAACTATTGTTGCCGTCTATGTGTAGATACAAAGAGGCGACCACAATTTTGAAGAAGCAAGATGAAGACAAGTCCGTTGCTTCTGATCAAAATCTAACAGTTTTCTTTATATATGAACGACTGTAACCATGCAAGTAGAAAGTTTGATTTAGAACTTCTTACCCTTGCGCAATACCCGCAAGTGAAGTCAAAGCGTTAAGTGATTCAGCCATAAAAACCATGAATTCAAATCTCTATTATCAGATTTTCATTTTTTCTGACAATGGTCATGACAGGGCAGACATCGCTTTTCACCCAACAATCACCAAAGCTTTTATTTGTCCCAGATCAATGGAGTCATGATTTTGAATAGACATCAGATTTTCTTCCTTTATCAAATCAGATTTGCTTTCTTTATCAAATAATCATAACGAATCAATGATTTCCGATGGAAGATGCCATTTCGGTTGTGGTTGGTATTCCAGTGATTGACGTCCGATCGATTTCATAACTTTTTTGATAGGTGATGACAAACAATATATTTTTTCTTTGACGTTTCGGTAAATGGTATTAAATTATCTTATCATATATGGCACACATACACGCACGCACACACACACGCACGTATACACTCAAGCACACATACACACACGCACACACATACATCTATATATGTATGTTAAATACCAACCAGATAGAGGGAAATATAAACTGAAAAAAAAAGCAAATTCTCTTCTCAACCGACTTTTTTTTACCTATGATAGAAAACACGAAGTCTTCTCACTGTTAGTATGTTTGTGTATGTGTACGGACTTGTATGTGTTAACGTGTTCAGTATTCATATATGAGGATCATTTGAGTCAAATTCCAAGCTTAAGTTCTCAAAAGAAAAAAAAAACAACAAAAAAACGCTTCCTCCAATATCTAACTGACGTGAATTCCATTTACAGGCATTATAATATCGCTGTCGAAAGCCCAAGACAATCGTGAAGAACCTCCCAAATACTTCTAGAACTGAAGAACAATATACATCATTTGCGCTAAAATGCACACATACATAGGAAGAAGTGGATGTATAAATGTACATTGAGTTATGCATAAGGAAAATCTGTGTTACCTGACACCTATTTTTCACTGCCTCTCTCGAAGTTTTCTCCTTGGATATCTATACAGTTGTATGAATACATTGCCCTTTGCAGAATAACCTTATGTGTCGGCTTGTATTGAACATCCGTAACCACTGAATATTATAAAGGCTTCTATACATTTTTTATGTGAGACCCAATGCTTCCACTCATACAGTTTTGTCTACGTATTTAAAGATGGCATCAGTACGCCACTGGACTCACTTAAATTTTTTTGTTTTTTTGAAAAGAAATCTCTTTGAAAATCTTTTTAAGGGTTTTATTACTAACATTCAGATCTTAGGGCTTAATCAATAACACATAGATTCTGTATTAGATATATTCCTGAGAAAAACATCAGTGATGACGTAAAAAGAAATTATTCTCACCATATTTATTCTTAGATAATTTTTTTTACATTACTCACTTCAAATATTGACGCAACTGTTGTTCAATTCGTAACCTTGAGGGCGAATCAACCTTTACTTTTATATGCACCCTATCCCCATTATCTGATTTCAAAAATGTTCATTCCATTTATATAAATTGACATTTTGAGCACTTATCAGTAAAACTTTGTACGCCATCAGATATATAAACATGTTTGTTCGTTTTTCCTGTATAATCGAACACCCTCATGAGTTACGAAGATAAAACGCTTACGAAATATTATTCAATCATCGTGTAGACGGAGATGCATAAAAATAACGACTGTTTTTGCAGTTGCTCGTGTGCACTTGTGTTTATCATTATCCTTATTTCTGATTCTGTTGAATGTATCAAAGCCTTGGGGCTTATAATGCTGAGGATGTTGGGATAGGAAATATCGGCGCAAATCTTTTTTTAATAAAAGAGCGCTGAGAAGCCTCGTTTTTCTGAGTGTTATTCCGAGTGAAAGATATTTTAAGCGCTGAAATGCATTTGAATGCACATACAAAAAACTTTTGAAATGCATTTTTCTTACGGTCCATTATTACATAAACATATTTATTTCGTTAGATAGCACCCCCTACACTCAGTTCAGATCGACGGAGAAGTTGCGTAACAACGTAGGCTATAAGTCACCAGCATAAAACAGTGAGGGGGAGGTTTCTTTTAAATCCCAGCAAAGCAGACAGTACTCCCTTGTGGTGCAAAGCCTGTGAACTTTATTGACTGTATATTAAACTCTTGTGAAAACACGAATTTGTATCGTACTTTTCGTAAAAAAAAACTTGAAATCCTGCGTTCAAATACACACAGATTCTCCAAAGAATCCCAGTTACCACATAACTGAGCATATGCAGTTAAAAAAAGAATCGTTCATTAACAGTTACTAGTTAGACACTGGATGAAGTTAAAAATGAAAGTTATTTACTTCTGACTTTATTAAGATACATGAAAGCCTCCATAAATTGGATCTATTTTACGGTCTGCGTGCAAATCATTTTGGAAGTATGCTTCGGCCCGCCTACGTAGGATCCCTCCGGAACTTCAATGAAAGCACA
>OY735211.1:9447430-9504930 GCA_963457665.1 Thysanoteuthis rhombus | reverse complement strand
GGGAGTGGTGAGAAAGAGATTAATCAACTCGGATTATTGTACTCAAATAGACAGAATCCAATTATACGATCAGCTGCAACTTCCGTTGCAACCGATAATTAGGGGAACGAGCAGGAGTCAGAGTGGGGGAGTGTTTGGCTTTTTTTTTTCTTGAGACAAGGTTTCTGGCTGGCTATTCTATTTTATTTATTTTGGGACAGGAATTTCATTCGATCTTTCCTGTCAAAAATAAATCTTTCCGTGATCCCCTAACAAATATATAAAAGAAAGAAAAAGAATACCGATGTTTTTTTTATATTCCTTGGACAGAATCTATTTGTTTGAATCTTTATTGATCTATCTACCTACCTGCAAATATATATGTGTTTTTGCATTACTATGTACATAGGAGGAGTATTCTTCATGCAGGCAAAGTTAGACACAAAGTTAGAGTTCTGTAGGATTTCAAGTAGGAGCAGTATTACAAACCTAAATCAGCACACACAGTATACTACCGAAAGGTTAGGCAGATCGAACCTGCCACCGTAAATATCGGTTTATCCACTTCTCTCATCACCACAGTAATGTATATAGAAATGGATATATGTTGAAGCAGTTATTTCTGCTGCAGACCAATTTTCTTTAATTGTTTATTCTATTTTGGTTGTTCAGGTTGGGTGATACATTTTAATTAGGTTTTGTTATGATATAACACAATTGACGATTACATATACACACACACACATGTATATATATATATGTGTGTGTGTGTATGTGCATATATATATATATATATATATATATATATATATATATATATATATATATATATACTGCTTGAAATATTAAAAGATTTTTATTTCACCATTGTTGATTTAAAAAAAAAGATTTTGAACATACATATATTTTTGGAAGTTGTCTACTAAATGAATTAGAGGAAGCACACTTAGTGCACTTTTGGAGCCTTTGGTCCCGGGGACTCAAGTATTTTGGATGGAACAATTCAATTTAGTAAATATGAAAATACTATTGGACGGATCTTTTGGAGCTCAGGTTGAAAAACCCATGATTCAATGGAAGATTCTCCTAATAAACTGTCAAACAGGCATCACTTATTCGCCAAGAAAATTAAGGCAATACTATCGTCTATACTTCTATTCCTTTCATCTGGCCTTATGTCACAAGTTGGTAAATAACTATATGTATGGGAGATTATGTGTGCACGCTTGCATAGAAGGGATAATGCAAAAACCATTTCAAAAATTATTTGTTATTTATCCAGTGGATCATAGATTTACGCCTTTGTTTAATGTTTAATCTGACGTTATTTGAAAAATATGACCTGGAGTATTATAAATAGTCTCTTTATTATTCAGTCATACAGACTATTGGAAAACCGGTACTCATAACAGAAAAAAATTGCAAAAAGTCCTCCATCATTGACACGGGTTCAATAAACATATACACGGTATTCAATCATATAACAGTTAATGATTCAGTCTTTCCAAGTAATAAAATGCAGGAAAATGTTTCACGAGTTACATTCAGAGAAAATAGATCACGAGAGTCTCTTGAACTTAATGCATGCAAAAAGCTACTCACTATTAAGGCAGGTCATTAAAATGACCTCGACCATCCGGCCCTCTAATTATTGTTTACTTGGTAACACGCCCAGGCAAGATGGCACTGGGTTTCATTTAACACGATACATATCTATTGATTTGTTTTCGTAATATTTATAAATCGTCGAGGGAGACTGAAGACGGTTGCAACAAGTCTGATTCCTCCGATCAGAAACATGCGAGAGGAATGTTACTCGTACTGCACATTCACAGTCAGTTTTTCCCAACCCCAGGATAGAGAATCCAACTAGCATTTGCTGTCACCTTTGTTAATACAACAACAATAAACAAACTGTTTTTTCAGGTATGAAAGTAATTCTTTTTCATGACACGTATTTCTATCATACTGTCCTGGCTGTTCGCATGAATTACTCAAAAGTTTTTTTAGTTTTGATCATTGTTTTAAGGGCTTCTAAGTAGCATGTCCATCATCATCATCATCATCATCAGCAGCAGCAGCATCATCATCAGCAGCAGCAGAAGACTTTTTGCATCCGTTGTTGGACATAGACCTTCCACAAGTTTCATCAGAACTCTTTATTATGGGCATCACGGAGCCAGTACTATCTGAATTCATCGAGCCCATCATGTCGTGTTATCGCCTGTCTGCCACGATTTCGAATATGATCTCTGAGGATCCACGTAGTGAGTCGTGATATCAAGCGGTTGTCTGACGTTTTTGCAACGTGCTCAAACTATTGCTATTCTAGTTTTCTTACTGTTTCAATATACCGGACACCTGGCTTCTCTCTCATTTATTGTGCTGTCTGATGAACTCTCCATGTGGGATCGAGCATGATTCTCTGATGTGCACGCTACGTGGTAATCATTTTGAGGGTCAATCGGATAAGAAAGTACGTCTACCTAGCGACTAGAGTCCAGTCACGGTGATCGGGAAGGTTGCAAAAGGTTTTTTAAAATCAATTTTTGATAAAGTTTTCAAGAATTTATCAACTGTGTCATTTTGGGGTGTCTGTTATGTTAAAAATAAGTTTGAAATTTCCAGGAGACTTCCAGGGGACCCAACTTTGCAGTTCAGTTTGGTGTAAGACAAAAACTAACTTTTTAAAACAGTTGGAGATTTGTACAAATGTGTCTCATTGTGAATTCTTCCATCTTCCATGTGTAACACTGAAAAATGGAGACATTAAATCGACCCTACGTCTGTTAAATTTAAACATTGAATTAAAGTAGGTCTATGTTCTATATACAAACAAACGAAGCCTTATTACTCATAGATATTGCAATAATTTAATCTTATATAAACGAATAATAATCTGATATTATTTTAAAACGATATACATCTTTAGAATACTATGTTCATTGGTTGGAATTAATGTATTTCAACATACTGCAAACGACCCCGATTAGTCATGGAACCGTCACTTGTTAGTTGCAACATCAAAATTCTTCCACTTGACCAAATACTGTGAATGCTATGTCATATCTACTAATCATTTAATGGCATGGGTGATCAGCAGAGATATGTAAGTTTTTCATATAACAATCTAGTTGGTCTAGTCCAAATAGTAACCAAAAGAAATGTTAAAATGTGCTGCAACCGTCCCTAACCTCACCTATATCTGCGCTCACACACACACACACACACATATATATATATATATGAATATATATATATATATATATATATATATATATATATATATATATATATATATATATATATATATATGAATATATATATATATATATATATATATATATATATATATATATATATATGTATATTGATCTGTGTCTCTGTGTCTCTGTGTGTCTGTGTGTATGAATGTTATTGAAAGAAGAACTAACGAAGCCAATTTTTGTCAGGAAAAAAGTCTTATGAATTACTTAAATCTGTGCTTGCAAAAGTTCTCTCGTAAAGGTTAATGGTATAAATCCCCCACTGTGATTTGACTTCACCAGAAAAAATTGCTGACTCTAGATAAGGTTCGAGAGAGTAGACGGTAAGCTAGCAAAGATAAAAATTATATAATCCTTGTGAAAATGACTATTTATCTTCACTCCAACTGGAAGTTTTGGTTCTGAAGACTTAGTGGCTAATTAAAAGGTATTTTTGATGAGAGTATAAATCCAAGAAACATGCAAAAGGCAGACAGTAGTGGTTATCGGAAGAAAGCACTACTTTCTACGCAACAGAAAACACGCGCTTCTCTTGGAACTGGAACCTTATTAACGAGAAAACGATTTCTATAGTCATCATGACTATAAATACGATCATCAACATTAAACTCGGCCATCATTGAATGCAGACTTTCCCCAAGATTCGCCAGACCCCTTCTTTGCACTCCACAATACTACATAAATCTGTTTCAATCGTCTCACAATCTTTTTTTTTCTGTCAACTACGATTTGCAAAAGAGCTCTTGGGACCAACGTCATGAATTGTGACGTCAAACAGCTGTCTGACATGGCCTGCTCATTGCCATACGAGTTTTCTAATTGATTTCATGATATGTATAACCCTTTCTCTACTGTATTAACTTTTAATCTGCCAGTATGACGTTAAGCATCACCCTTACTCGCACACATTGCAGGGTTTTTGTATACGATTACCAGAACACCGAATAGGTTATAGACTTTTGTTTTTGAAGTTTATTTTTTTGTTTGTCTTGTATGTCGAGCATAGTGAGAAAAATGTCTCAGCTTTTGACCTGATCATTATTTTCATCTAACATATATTGGTGAGGTCAACTCGTCAATATCACTGGCAGCGGAATGAAACAAAAAGAATCCAAATGTTGATATATGATAAGCTGAACGTGTTACGAAAGAAATCAAAAATAGAGGAAATGATGGCAAAAAAATTTGTGTCGACTATCTAAAGATGGCCCGTCTGCCTTGGAAATCAGCATTCAATATCCTGTTTTTCACCTTAGATCGAACTCCAACCACTGATGTTAGAGGGATATAGGTTACTATCTGACCCATCAGGCAACTCGAAGTAGCCGGCTATCTTCCGGTATAATTAGGTCAGTTGAAGCCGTTGCTGCCTCACATTTTAAGTAGATTGGATTCATGTTTATTTCAGGTTCGTGATAATCATTTTCAGCACAAACGGTTTCGATGTTTCCAACTAACACAGTAATTTGATGCTTGATCTTGTAGAGACGATTTAAGCTCTATTTAAAGGAATGTGTAATTGAGTGTAAACCTAGCTTCTATTTGAGGAGAGCAAAAGACAACCCCAGCTTTGCTATTACTCTTTTTGACCATGGTTCCGCCAACGGTCCAAGTAGTTGTTAATTCTTCTATTGTTCAGGCAGGACGTATGAAAATTCAATGAGGACATCAAATAACTTACAGGCAATAACAAAAATGTAGAATTGTTTCTTCTTTGTAAATTTATTCCAGTCCAGAGACAAACACACACTGTGCCTCTTTAGATTCAATCACCCCACTAATATATATATATATATATATATATATATATATATATATATATATATATATATATATATATATATATATATATATATATATATATATATATATATATATATATATATATATATATATATATATATATATATATATATATTCGATGTTTATTATATGATTTTGGATTGGTTTAACATTTTAATATTAAAAGGTATTTCCTTTTATTCAATGCTAGAGGATATTTTGCTGCATTTAAACAGCCTTCAGTCATTACACGGTCTAATAAAACATGTTATGTTTCCGATTTTATAGTGTCATTCCTGTCCCCATTTGAAGAAAAACTTTCTTTGCACTATTCATATCCGTTGCTCGAGTATAAACTCCCTGATCTTATTTCCCCCTCTTCCTGTTTCGTATACATATTTACACATCGAGACAGACAATTGTTCAGAAAGTAATATTGCATTTTGAAGAAAGATTGAAATCTCATTCAAATGAAAGACTCCGAGTGTTATTATTGAGAACATAATCTTCAATATTAGAATTGTGAGTATCCACCATGACGGTAACTAATTTTCAAAGATTCTAGGATTTTAAGCAAGAAACACCAAAACCAAAGATCCATTTGTCAAGATCTCGGTGAGTTGTCAGTGAACTATTGTAGGTTTTGTCTTATACAGGCTTCCAGAAAAAAGTAAGAAAACCACAGTCGATCTTTAAATATCGATAACTTGAACGAGTTGAGGTTAAAAGTAACACCAAAATTCTGATTGGTTGCCCTACTTCAGTGGCCTTGTGGCAATCTATGCTATATGTAAACTGAAAATAATGAAACAATTCATTTTTACTCACTCAGTTGGGGCTAGCTTGTCACAAAGCCACAGTACTGGGTACAAGGTGAGGTTCGGACAAATAGTTGTATAAATATAATTACATGATTATTTGATTATCTGAAACTGCATTTCAAATGAAGAAAAATGAATATTCAAATTCAATATTCAAAGACGAGTATCTTTATATATTTCATAAAACATTAATTGATGAACATACATACATCAACATTCATATACACTCTCACGACCACAGACGCAGACATACACTCACACATGCACACACACACGCACGCACACACACACACACATACACACACACACACACACACACATATATATATATATATATATATATATATATATATATATACATATATATGTATAAATATATTTTTGTATACGTCCATGCATATATATATATATTCTAATTCTGTGTAAGCTTAAGAAGACCCATTGAAAAAATACATGAATTACATGGACAGATATAGGGAAATAGGTTACTGGAATAATATGGTTTCTTGAGAGAAAACTTTCCGTTGGAAAGCTTTCTGAACTCCATATATATGTATGTATATGAATATGTATCCATGTATGTGTGTGTATGTGTACATAATTTAAAGCTTGGCAGTAACTGAGTTTCATTCCAGTTCGTTAACGATTGCACCCACAGGTACATCTACTTAGATGTGCTGTACCCGTTATATTATTAATTCATAGACAACCAAACCTATGGAAAAATCATGTGTGTATATATATATATATATATATATATATATATATATATATATATATATATATATATATATATATATATGTATATATTTATGTGTGTGTGTATGTGGGTGTGTGCTTGTGTTTGGGTGAGCATTTGCTTTTTTATATATTCTCCTTGATTTAGAAATACAAATAATGGTTTTAATACTAGGATTAAATGTGTTGGGGTGTATTTATATTTTTAAACTAGGGATCTTTTTCGAAGCCAGAAAGGAAAAATGAAAAAATTTCTGTAGTTTTGAAATCTCTGGCTTATGTGCTTCAAATCTCGCACACTTGCTGGAAGCTTTCATCTGAAAGAAGTCGGACAACTCAATTTCTATTTTCGTTTGAAAAAAAGTGAAAATAAAATCTTTCAGAAGATTTAACCGGTTGCAGTCAAAAGTAAAAGTTACTCGCTCCCACGGGTAATAATGGAACAGCCGTAGCGTTAAATTTTGGACTCATGTAAAGAATTCTATCAAATGATAAATATGTTCAGAATTCATTCTATGTATGACATCATCGGTTTTTTCCCTGGAAAACATCTAAAATGGAGTAAAGAGATATCTAGACATCTTATAAATTCTTCAGAATCTACATACTATATCAAAAATATGTCCAAATCATCAAAAAAAGACCCCCAAAAGGTCAAAATGCTTCTTTTTTTCAATCAAAACTCATGAATACAACTCTGGAAGATACCAGAATATTAATACCGACTTTGGGGTATGTAGACAGAATGGTAATGCCAGGAGCGCTAGAACACGCAAAAACATAAAAACAAAAGGAAGCAAATACAAAAAGAATTGACCCTTGGTCATCTTTGATGGCTACAATTGTTTAATGACTTTTTTTGTATCTACATTCACAGGCTTGTCTGATGGTTGGGTTATAAACGAATTCAAAACTAAATTAGAATTCAAAACTTTGTAAAAGCCATGATTTTGAATGCAGGTTTTCGGATCGGGTGAATGAACTTTACTCGGAGGAGGGCTGCAAGATTATCTTCTCATATAGAAAAATATTTGTATGTAGAATCATGGATATATGTCTGTATCAGGATCTTGATCGTTCTGTCTAGGCTCAAGCGGATGATAATGATACCAATTTTGACAGGCAGTAAAGTTAACAGATACAGCTAAAATACTTGTCTTTGAATATCAAAGAGACTTGCTGTAACTTGATACCCAGAGGAAGCCATCAGTCACCACTGGAAAGGAAATTCAGAATAATGGGAAAAGAATGGAGAGTTTGAAAGGCAGATAAAAGATGTAGCAGACCAGAAATCATGGACATGGTTACGAAAAGGAAACTTGAAGATAGAAATGGAATCGCTCAAAACAAAAGCATCAGGACAAACTACATAAAAACAAAAATCGAAAGAACACGGACAAACAGCAAGTGCCGCCTGTGCAGCGAAAGAGATGAGACCGTAAACCACATAACTAGTAAATATAGTCAACTCGCCCAGAAGGAGTATAAGCATAGACACGATAGAGTAGCAACGATGATACACTAGGAACTAAATAAACAAATGGGATTCAACCATGTGGAAAAGTGGTATCAGCACAAACCAGGGGCAGTCCTGGAGAATGACAACCACAAACTACTCTGGGACTTTGACATCCAAACTGACCACATCATCCAGGCAAAAAGACCGGACTTGGTAATTGTAGACAAGAAAAAGAAGACCTGCCAAAAAGTAGACGTGGCTGTACCTGCAGACCATAGAGCAAAGAAGAAGGAGAGTGAAAAACGGGGAAAATACCAGAACCTAGCAAAAGAATTGAGGAAGTTGTGGAACATGAAAGCCAGGGTAGTGCCGGTCATAGTGGGCGCACTGGGAACTCACCCCAAAACGCTGAGGGTGAGACTGGAGGAGATCAGAATTAGGGGGAGGATTGAAACTGTACAGACCACAGCACTACTGGGAACTGCACGGATACTGAGGAAAGTGCTAGAAATATAAGGACTGCAACGTTAACTGTCAACAGTGACCCAACTAAGGAAGGGAAATGAAAGCGCAAATGCAAATTACAGCATTGACATGATTGGCGAAAGAGAGAGGAGACATTGGCTGAAGTTCTGAGGAGACTTATTGTCACTCAGCTTTGAGTGATGACCACTAGGCGACTGGTGTGAAACTGTAAATCGCAGTATTACTGCAACCTATGAGTACCAGGAGAGAGGGGCTGCAGACTTGAGGAGACTTGCTGTCATTCAAACTTTAGCAGTTACCACCAGGCAACTGGTGTGAGATTGCTGATAATAATAATAATAATAATAATATTAATAATAATAATAATAATAATAATAATAATAATAATAATAATAATAATAATAATAATAATAACTACAAAGACAAAGAAAATTGAACGGACATAGCCATTAAAGATGCCGAAGGTGTCAATCTTTTATTTTTACATGATATATGTCCGTGTGATCGTTTGTGTGTTCGAGCACTCTTGACCATACCATTTGTCAACGGACTTGAAAATTGGCAGCAGTACATCACTAGATCGATTCTATTTTTTACATATGGTGGGGGCTCATTCGATATTTTGGGGTCAAATTTTGACGGGTTTAATTATAGCATCTAGATTAACCGGGATCTAGAAGATCAATATGTTGTTTACTCTTTTTTGTATATAGTTTCCGGTAAAAAAAAAAAAGTGTGATGTCATAAGGAAGATTTATCCTGATCAAATGTATCCTTTGTAAGTAATTCAAAAATCTGAAGCTATGTTTCTTCAATCAGAATTACCAGAAAAGTGAAGGGGGGACGATTTCAAATTTTATCCGTCGTTGAAAGATTCTTAGTCTCCCCACAAGTTATTTGCCTAATTTACTATGAGAGAGAGAGAGAGAGAGAGAGAGAGCGTGTGAGAGACAGACAGACAGACAGACAGATAGACGGACAGAGAGAGAGAGAGAGAGGGAGAGAGAGAGAGAAGGTGGGTAATGATTATAGATATTTCTCACTCATTAAATCAATAATCAGATGATCATTGAATCTGAAGAGTTGATGGCATCATAGTTCAGAAATAAATCGTTACACATAGAGTGCTATATATATGCTAACATAGACCGACATATAGACTGTCTATATCTCTAGAGATATTGATGATATACTCAGATACACACACAGGAATTACACTCACATACATGCATACATAGGTCCATGATCAGTCCATAAAATATCAAGCCAAGTGGTATTAGTGAAAAAGTAGCCACCTAGGCCAAGAGTATATCAGACCCCTTTCAAAACAATCCCTTTGGGATTTCACACTTTCGTCTCTTCAATTTTAAAAAAAGATAAGTCTGAGAGGTCGTCTTTCGTTGCTTTCCCTTAAACACGTCCATGTTATCCTCTCCCAACCGAAGAGAACATTTTTGGTGTCACAGGAGCTAAACCCTGACCGTAGGGAAGTTAACGAACTTGGGCGAGGCAAATTTTTTTCAAAAGGACGTGAAAAATGGACAAGCTTCTGAATGAATACGTACAGTATATGACTCATTCAATGATGCCTCAATGCACAGTAAGGTTCCTTTGGTTGCAAGGAATAGAAAGGTTATGCAGTAGATTCCCAACACTACTACCAATACTAAGGCATAACAATATGACTCCAAAAAAAAAAAAACAAAAACATCACGCATAGTTGGTTATAGATATGAATAGTTTATTGCTTCTGCCACTTGAGGGAAGGACTCGTTAAACTTGCATCAAAAATATCTATTCTATTGAGGCTATCTTTTTCAAAGATTATTTTCCCGACGTTAGATTATATTATTTCTGAGGATTACACATATATACATATATTTATATTTGAACACACACATACACACACATACACACACGCACACACACACATATAGATATAGGGGTAGAGACAGAAAGAGAGAGAGAGGAAGAGAGGGGTAAAAATCGATAGATTGATAGGAAGATGTTTATTTGATTTATGCATAAGATGGTTTCTTATGAAGATTGTTCCAGTAGTAATATAAGAAAGAAAATTATTGTCTAGACTAATTTTGTCAATTGCCATAAGGCAAAATTTATATAGACTGATCGTAAATTATTCAGGCTTTAAATAGTACTCTATACCTGCATAAATGTACATTAATATCCATCATTTCAACACAAAAATAAATTCTCAAACTTTATATCCCATGATGTCATAGCTTCAACCACTAAAAACAAACGTAGCCAGTAAAAACAATTTATGTTTGTGTGTGTATATATATATATATATATATATATATATATATATATATATATATATATATATATATATATATGTGTATATATATATATGTACGTATATATATATATATATATATTTATATATATGTGTGTGTGTGTGTGTATATATATATATCGATTTAATATTAGAATGGGTGAATACTCAATAGAGGTGACACGCAAAAATAGTCACATCTTTTGGTATACTTATCTATCCAGCATCGTTACATACTTTTTTACGTAACTTAATTTAGTAAGCAATGTGGTTACAAATGAATGATGTGCACGATAAAATAACATCTTCATAAAATGCAATATGATACCTTATCAAAAAAGTGCATTTAATATGGTACCAGCTATATAAGGAAACCATAGCTGAAGGGGAAGTAATGTTTGATCAACACCGTTGAGGAGCCACGTTGATACAATTGTTTTTTTTAAAAAATCCCCGAAACTGTTACATGGTAAACAAATGATAATGTCGAATAGAAAAAAGTACACATTTATTGCAATATTGATGTCTGCATAAAACATTAAAAAGAACTGGAGAAAATAGCATTTACTGATATTGGAAAATAAGTGACTGGAATCATGCGGATTTTTTGTTTCTATAATAAAAAAAATTCTTATGTTTAAAGCTGTGAACCTCGTATATATATATACATACATACACACACACATACACACACTCACAAACACACACACACACATATATATATATACATATATATACATAGAAAGAGAGGGAGAGAGATATATAGATAGATAGAGAGAAAGAGACGATTTGTAAATTGCTTGCCATTCAATGGTCTGTAAATATTTAAGATTTACAAATACAAGACGTCAACAGAGTCCATTGCAAACGTACGAAGCAACACAAAGGCTACAGTGGCACAATTCACAGATTGCTTTCATCACGATTAACGAAGAAATGTTACAACACACAGTACAACGATCCTTGTTACTAATGGTATTGCGTAGCCGCCGGCCTGACAGAGTACTAAAATTATCTTCCATATCGGGGCTTTTTAAGATTTGACTACTATTATCTGCTTTGGAAAGAATCATGCCCAACATCACATGGAGAGATCACACGATAGTCCAGTACATAAGATAAATAATAGGAGTCAGAGATATGGGATCCATTGGGAAGATCAAATGCGAAAGGGCTGGTCATATTGCAAGAATATTAGATTTGACATCTATGTGGAGGTGGGTTGCAATTGTCATCTAAGTTTTTCTCCATGTGAAAGGTTCACAGATTATCTGAAAGGTTTGCAGAATTATTTGATTTAGCAGTCAAATCAGTAACTCGCTGAAAACAGTGCCATTTACGACTAATTAATCCAAAAAGCTTTATAGATATATGAACAAAGGATTTCCCGTGCAATTACCGGATGATAGTTTCGTAAGAGTAAATATCCAAGTGGTTATACCCCTGAATGAACATATGTTATTTTCGGATAGCTATCAATAAAGGGCCACTCTGATATACCCGGTAGGGAACTTTAATTATTCTTCTGTATGCATATAATGTCAACTCACAGCGTAGATCCCAATAGATCATATGCGAAACTGAGAGTATAAAATGAGATCGTATGATAAACTGGACAAATTCAGAATGTATTAGCTCTGCGAAGTCAATGGAAAGGTCTTTCGAATACTTAGGAAGGTTTGTGTCCATTGAAAGACGTTAAATTCCGATGAATACGTTCTGGAATCACTATTAAGAGTTAGATTCTAGAGCTGACGTAATATAAACAAAAGAACACGGTTTAATGGTCCATTTAATCAGACAGTTTTCAATTTTTACAGACCAGAAGGTTTAAATAAGGAAATAGAGCGATTAATTTTGAAAACATCGACCCGTTTGCAAAGGACAACGAATCACCATTAATTATTCAATAGAAGAAGAATTCAAGAATCACAACGAGTTGGCAAACTTTCAGTCAGGCAATTTCAAGAATAAAAAAATCCGACCAGCGCTAATTAAAAGGGTCTACATCTAATGCAACCTCTTGATAGTCAACTATGGAGCTGAAACATAAAATCTCACCCCAAAATTGGCCCTCAAACAGAAAACAGTATAACTTGCAGGAGAGGACCATACTCAACATAACTTGTGGAGATTAGATTGCAGCACATTATACTAGAGAAAAATCAGAAATCCGATCTATCATTGAATACTAAAGAACTGGCCAGGCTGCAAAAAAGGAAGACGATCGCTGGACATCACGACCCACAAAAAAAATGTGGGATGAACTTGATAATGCTCATGATAGTAACATCTTGTAAATCTTGGAGAAAGTCAATTGTCCAACGACTGACGCTAAATATTGCAAAGAGATAAAGGGGTAAAATCAGATAAAATAAAACTGGAAAACTTGGTTTAATAGTTATGTTAATCAGACGATTTCTAATTTATCAGAACAAATTGTATAAATCGGGACTCAGAACAACTATCGCCCAATGCCTTGACCTCTGTTTGCAGCGATTGACATTCACTAAATATTGTAGGTCTGACAAAGAAATCTAAATAAATGACTGGATAGGAAGATAAATAAGATAGGTTGATTGATAGAGAGAGAGAGAGAGAGAGAGAGAGAGAGAGAAAAATGGAAGGGAAGAAAGGGAATATATAAAAAAGGGAAAGAGAGAAAGAGAGTGAGAGAGAGGGAGGAATGTCGAGATATATGAAGATTGGTAGATACAAGAAGAGATGGAATTTGAGGGTAAAAAAAGGTAGATTCATGGAGATAGAAAGAAAACAGTTGAAGATGGAGAGGTCAATGTAGTGAAAATTTATACGGTGGAAACTTACGTGAATTTGAGTGATATCCTTATATATATATATATATATATATATATATATAGAGAGAGAGAGAGAGAGAGAATGAGAGAGAGAGAGAGAGAGAGAGATAGAAATGAACGATGATGGATGAAAAACGGAGAGAGCGTGGAAGTATAAAAAGGTTTAAATGGAGAATACCAAAGAGAGATTTTAAATCCAGCATTTCGAACAAGATAGCGGTTCATATATTGGCATTCATCGCAGCGTTCATTGCTTCAGGCTGCCCCTTAAAGCGAAACGAGACTTCATAATCTGGATTATTCTACTCTAGGCACTTGGACCTTGATGCAAAATCCATTTTCGAATAAAAGGGTTGGAATCCACGACAAAAACGGAAAATCCTATTAGTGGACTCTTAACGGATTGTGGCTTTCTACGTAATACACAATACGACTTGAATTGTATAGAACTCCTGTTTGCACACGACTTTAAGATAACCTAAAACCAGTGGAGAAAAAGAGGGAATAAAATACTGATAGGTAACAGGTTTGGTTAGTCCCTCTATAGAAACTATTATGTACCAAAGTTTTTGGCAGGTTGTCGTATTGGGAGTGATCAGTTAAAACACTGAAAGAAGTGATGATCAATGAATAAGCTACTTCTCTCACTCTTTGCTCGGTGATATAACAAAAAGTCTAAATCACCCAACCAAAAGCAAGCCCCAAAAAGCGGGCATAATGAGGGACCAATTTTGTAGACACTTGAATTGCGACCAGAATCCCCCCCTAAAAAATATTCTTTTATATTTTTGTTGACATGGTAAGGATTAGAGGATGAAAGGTTCAGCCGGACGCCATATTGAAGAGGCCTGTTGGCAAGCCAGCCGATCAGTCAGACCAACTTGAACACTAAAGAAACTTATGTCGAGGCTTTTCGTGACAGTTTCCTTGGACAGTTTCTAATGACCATAGCTTCTTTCTGGTCTTAGAGTTGACGAAGATAGTTCAGGAAGGAATAAAATATTTATGTCGGAGAAATGAATCGTCATAAAAAAAGAGTCATGAAATAATTGTTCCCAGTGTCCACTTCTCCTCAGTTAATATCTTGCGTATATTATTCTCTGGTTCACATAATAACTCTAAATATTTCCTTGAGGCTTCCTCGAAAGAAAAGTAATGGCTTGCATGTTCACACACACGAGTGACCGTGTGCACACGCACGCACACACACAGAGACTCAAACGCACAGACACATTAATATTCGTTTGTCTCCAGTGAACCCACAGGATACCATCAGTTCATTATATAAGTGCGTGCATGTGAGTGTGTATGAAAGAAAACAACCCTTGAGCCCGAGCGATGGACTTTCTAAATGGAGTGCTACTTGCCCAGGGTCGACCGTACACTTTAAACAAAAGCAAATAGGAGCAAAGCCCTTAATTCGTAGTGTCGATCTCCTGGCATATATATATATATATATATATATATATATACATGTGTGATAACACTTAGTTAGACTTACGGTTATTAGGACGAGGTACACAATAGGGACAACTTTGTAAGAACAGATTTGACATTGAAATCATCATAGAACACTATTCGTCTCGTTTAGGTAATTTGATCAGCCAACATCGTCTGCCCTATTAACTGGAATCCACTATACAGAGAGAGAGAGAGAGAGAGAGAGAGAGAAAGAAAGAAAGAAAGAAAGAAAGAAAGAAAGAAAGAAAGAAAGAGAGAGACATATATATATATCAGACCGTCACTTGCATTAACTCCTCCTCCTTGTATGCGCACGTGAATGTGTATTTATCTGAAAGTGGGCGTTCCAATGAACTCTCTCATGGGCGACAGTTGTGTAAAAAAGGGGAGGCTTTACCATTCATTCATAAGGAAATATTTCTGAGATTTCCCCGACTCATGAAATAACTTGGTGTGAATTTCTTGCTATTACTCAAAGATCTTTGATGATTGCAGTGAAACTGCCTTCAATTCTAATCCGGCAAGTGACCTTTGAACACGTTGAATCTATTTCTTGTTCACTCATATGGAAACCAACAAAGATAGAATGCTATTTTCTCGCAGAGCCCTTGGATCAGTACGAATCTTTTCCCCATATAAAATTATAGTGATTGCATCTTCAGTTTACGCCATTTTGGAAAACACACGGAATGTACTATGATTATTTTGTTTTTAAATGCATATTGTTACAGATCTATTGATTTACCCCTATTTTTCTCATGTATCCTTTTATCTTTCTATCTATCCCATTTTTCATATTTATCCATCTAGCTATCTGTCAATCTACAAAACGAAGTGAATGAATAAACCGTAGTCTGACACGATGCTGCATTCTGATCCGAAATTCTCAGTGTATTTTGTCCAATATATGAGACCATTGGAAAAGCTATGGGTGAAGTGCATAGGCAAACGAGGATATAATGTTAATAAAAAATACTCATAATCATAAATGTTTTTCTATCCTTAGGCTACAAATCGATTCGTATACCTACATATACAAATATGGGAAAATATAAACCTGCACTCACCTTCACAAGCATCTATAAATGCATTTACTGTAGAAACAATTGTTGGACATCGGCGAACAAAATTGTCACCAAAAATATCAAAATAGTTTTCTTCATTTTTCAAGTTTGTCTGGCTGACTGGCTATCTATGCATGCATGTAACCATATATCATGCCTAAGGGCCGTACCAAAGGAGTTAGAGGGATGTAATCGTCAACATTTACCCCTTACTATGTTTGAAAAAACGAAATAGGGTCTTAGTGGGTGGTTATTTGCACTGTAAGTTCATTTTAAATTGAATCTCTTTTTGTGCCCTCATTAATGCTTGATTTTCTCACAGTGGAAATAAAATAAGAATAACTTACTCATTGGTCACATCATTTTCAATTTTTTTAGTTGATCCCCTCTAACACGACGTTTATCACATGACGGCTTCTAAAGTTTGACTAACCAGCACCTGATTTATTCAGGATTTATATCTCAAGAATGCATTCTTATTTTTGCTTGGATTTTATGCAATCATAAGGAAGAACCATTTTTAAGATGATCTGTATTAGAAACCCAATTGTTTTCTATTTTGCCATCAGGAACGTAATAGTTTTTATAACACTGAACTATACAAATTGTCATTTGCAATCAACCAAAAGCCGAATAGAAAAATTATTCACATATTGGGAACAATGTGTTGGTGTAATTTAATGCCAGTGCAATAAGTACGAATTAGGAACCTGCAATTTGTCGATCATTAAAAACAATACAATACAAATTGCGGATTCAAATCTGCATATAAAAATATGAAAATTTGAGAATCACGTGAACTCAGTATCGGGGAAATAAAAAAAAAAAGAAGAGATAAGCGGATCTGGTTGGTCACCTAATAAAAACTGTCATTTCACCAAAGGGATGATCAATCTAAAGATTAGAAAAAGGGGTGATCAATGAATTACTTACGTCTTTTGCTTTTTGTAAGGTTACAGAAAAGCTTGGATTCCAAAGTAATGAACTCTCTAACATAAACTTACGTTGTAAAGTGGACCTCCCACCTCAAACCTATTTTTCTAGGGCCACAGTGTGAAATGATGATTTTTTCCCCTGGATCTAATAAGTAATAAACGTTGAAATATGCAGCCCTCTAGTTGGCACAGCCTGTGTGTGCAGTACTAATAGAAATACATAACTACTTATCGACGCAGCCAGCTAGCCATACCAATTCAGAAACCTATTTTGAAAGTTGGGTGACAGTTTTGGCTGACGTTTTCGGAAAAAAATGACTAAGAAATGCATTTAAACATTCAATTGACTATTTACAATTTTTATTCTCAAAATGTCTCCATCAAATCGTTAGTGATATTTTTTTATTGCTTGTAGTCACCATTTTAATGGCTGGCATTGTGTATAAACAAATTCATTGATTTCTCGAAATTACGAATATTGTTCAGCACTAGAGGCGCAATGCGTGTTATTGTTTCTTAATATCAATATTTGCAGACATTTTAGTCATCTCTAGAGAAATCAACAGAATGTAAAACATGGCTCCTAGGTTCTACAATTATTTTGACCCTAAAATGGTATTTTTCACATGAAGTCCTGCACCAGACAAAGCTAAGCCAAAAGAATATGGATACTTTACCGTGTATTGTATTATGTCGATAGGAATGGAATTTTTTTTTCATACTTAGTCTTACTGCGAAAAAATTGTCCAGAAGAAATCGATTTGAAACCACTTTATCGGAGTAAAGTAGAAGAAAATATAATAACTTTTACAAAATCGGCCGTCGTACCAATCGAAATGTTTGACCTTTTCAAATGAGGAGCATTCTTAGTGACTTCTTGGAAGGTCGGATGATCTTCATCGAGGTAAGTTCTATGTTCGCCTGACAGCTAGCAGGTTAAATGGTTTTATAGCCTTGCTAGAAAGATTATCCAAAATAACATGGACACGGCATAGTTTGTTAAAGAAGAACAGGAGTCAGAGATGTAGGATTCCTCAGAAAAATCAAATAGTGATGGGCTAATTATGGTGCAAGAATGTCAGACAACCACTAGACATCACAATTCACAACGTGGATCCTCAGAGATCATATGCAATGGCATGACAAAAGGGACACGTTCAAAAAGTATTGGTTCCGCGACGCCAATGATAGAGAGGTTTTGTGAATCTTGATGAAAGTCTATATCCAGGGACGGAAGCTAAAGTGCTGTTGCTGCTACTGATATGTAACTGACTGTTGACGTTTTCAGATTGGGGCTTTAATAAAAATACGCTCGATCACACCTTTGTACTTAATTGATGATAATAAAGTGGAAGGAAACAATTTAAGCCATCATATGAGCTGATGTTCCCGGAGAAAAAACCCTTACTTCAAACAAGGAAGAGCGTCAAGATACCTTTCATATTGATTTGAATAGTAATCAGTTGCAGCACTCAGTGATACTGTTACGATGAAGTCAATAGCACATCACACTAGGAGTTGCATCAGATTCAATTTGACAAAAGAAATCGCCCCCATTTTGCCAAATGGCAGCAGAAAGAAAAAGGTTCAAACATTTTCCTCGATATAGTAGGATCAATTTGGGAATTCCCATGTAGAATCGTTTTGTGCCGTATGTCAGGTAACATAGGGTGAGAGATGTTTCTGTTCACATTTTTTCAAATAGTCCTTATACCATATTTTAGTTTACTCAGGGTTAGTCAATACGTGTCTTAAACGGCACGTGATATTGCAGTTGGAATTACATGGGTTACCTGATCCGTTCTTTGAAGATAAGACGATAAGAATATCGTGAGCCTATAATCCGTCAAAAGAAGAAGCTGGCCCTGTGCGACTGGTCCCTTCCTTAGTGATACCAAAGATATATCAATGGAATATATATGCTCTTGTGTCCAAGAGCGTAAGCTTTCTTTATGTCTCTTCATTTCACAAAAATGGAATTTTCATTGTATTGGGGAAAAAATCATTGACACTTTTCAATTGAAACTAGAAATTATATTGTGGGCAGAGGTTATCATTCTTTGGAGAAGACGTCGTTGGATGTTGATAACCATAGAAATCTCTCGTGAGCAAATGTTACGTAATAGAAGCATGGAAGCCAAAGGCCAGCAACTTTGGAGCTCCCCATGCATTGTATGTATCAGCACATGTTTATTGCTTGTATATGTATGAGCGTGTCAATGCGCTGTTTATGTATTTTCTTATCCCAAACTTTTTCCAATGCGAGTGTGATCATGTGTGCAAGCGTAGGGATCATCTGAGGTACTGAGAGACAGAGACAGAGAGAGAGAGAGAGAGAGAGAGAGAGAGAGGGGGAGAGGGGGGATATCAAGCAAGTAGAAAGAGGAAAAGGTAAGAGTAGCCGGTAATCGATTGATCGTAGTCGGAGATTGATTGTCAAGGGGACACATTGGTTCTTTTCGACTCTAGGAATTTCGACACTGGAATTACATCGTTTGATCCTAGGTGAAAAATGAAACTGCATCTAGCTGCAAGTGTCAACAACAGTAACTGGCTTTAGAAGGGTGGCACTCTTAGGAAGAGATAACCAAAATATAGCTATGATTACTTTTTTTTTTTATAAACGGACTTTGTGTTTTAAAAGTGGAACCAGGTTGCATCTCTCCATATGTGTAGTGTCATGTTCCCTGGCGACCTGATCTGATCAAAACAGCAAACACACTGCTCTTTGTGCATAAATTAGAAACCAAAGAGTCGGCATTGGACAGTGACGGATGGCCCTCATAAGAAAGGAATCGGAGCCCTCTACATTATCCGACATCGCCAAATGTTGCACAGTTTTCCTACTCAAATTGCTTGGTTGACTGATCATGTGCTGAATACATAAATGACTTAATCAAAATGTTGTAATAATTGAAAAATGTTCCTTTCAGGGATGCTTAATTATACTTTCACGCAAATATGAAATTCACCCTATCTTACTATGGTTAATTAGCTAATTTTGTTGAATATTAACACTCTTATGAATTTAATCCTCGCTGGGGCCCCTAAGCTAAGTGAGTATAAATAGTTTTTAGCGGTAACTCCTGAGATTTCTTTCATATGAACGAAATGGTTGGAAGATTAAATAATAAACGCATGTATTTATATATTTGAAATAAATCAATAATAAGAACATTTTTCTTCATACATACAACTACGGCGTATTGAGCGAAAAGACTTCTGATCTGGTATATTTTGCACTAAATTTGACATACAAGCTCGCCAACCAGGATATCATGTTTTATATTTTATTTTTTCACGAAAGAAAATTTATCTTTTTTTTGGTGGAATAAATACTATCTAGAAAATGAAATTCTTATCTCTTCCATAGAATAAAGATGAAAATATTTTAATTCAGTTTATAGGCGGGAAAATCTAATAAACCGTTGAAATTATAGTAGATTCGTGATCTTCTGTGCATTTATCTGATAGTTTCTCCCCCTTGAGAAATACACACTGAGAACAATGATGCCAAGAGAGGAAACGAGAGACAAGAATAGTAACAAATAAGACACCGGGAAAAGGGAGAGGGAGGCGGATATTTTTGATAGAAGATGGGGTTGTTTTCATTGTGATTGTGAGACTTGACAAACATAGAAGTCGTAAAAGAAATTTGTGTAGACACTTACGAAGGAGAGAAAAAACTATGAGGAAATAAGATCATGAAAAAACTGTTTTTTAGATTGAAGTTCCCTTGTAAACATATTTAATTCAAGACTTTGATAGTTTCTTTGGGATTTACTTTGACTGCAACTACGTTGCATTTAATTTCACAGCAGCTTTGATTCCGTCTCACATACTTTACTCAAAATAAATCATCGTCATTATCGTCCTTTGTAGCGTCCCACGTGGTACACGAACATTGCCCGTGATTAGCCAAGCCTCTCTATCAGGTGAACTTGTCTGGTTCGTCACGCCACCTTGTATTTTGCTGGTCACAATCACTCATATGATCCGTGGGGATTCACGCTGAGATTCATTATATCCACTAGTTTTCTGACATTCTTGCAACATGGCCAGCCCATTACAAATTAAGTGCCTCAATTGATTCTATTGTATCTGTTACTTCAGTTTTTTTTTATCTTTTAGATATACCGTGCCCTCATCTGATCTTTCTATGTGACATTATGCACGAATTCCTCTGTGCCTGTTGTATGATTTTCAGTTTGAAGATCAGTCCTTTACTTTGGTTCCATATTTCAGACCTATAAGGTATCTTCAGTTCGATAGATTTAAAAAAGCTTTTGGGGATTAATGGAATTTTATGCCTTTGAAAGTTGAGCTCTGGTGAAAGCTTGCCATTGTGGAGTGTCTTTCTGCTCGATTACTTCATACAACAGTTTCTGAAACATTCTGTTTTACTTGGTGACAGTTGTTTTTCTTTTTAATTCGAAATTGTAATCATTAGAAATGATGCGCTGGAAGGCCAGTAACAGTTCAAAATCTCACCATTTAACCAAATACCGATCGATGGGAAATATAATCAGTTACAGATGAGAATGTTTGTTATCTATACATTGAACTGAAGCTGTTTTGGTTGAAAAAAAAACTGATGTACGAATCAAGGTTGAAGCCAGGATTTTGGAGATAGATTTTACAGGTAACTGCTTTACTTGAATTATTTCGCTCTTACAGTATATATGCTTGCTTTCAATACTTTAACTTCCATGCATGGTATAGTTCTATTGCTCACTTCAACGATTTATATATGCACTTGGACACTAGTCTTGTATCTGAGGTTGGTGAGATTAGTTTTTCAATCCGTGTTCTCTTTTGCTCAGTCTTGAACTACTTCTTGGCTGAATTAAACAGAAAATTTTGAATTATCAGTCTGAATTTTATGTTCATTTGATACTATGACTACATCATTAAATCTTCTGAATTTGTTTGATTTACCTATCATGAACCTCATCAGAATATGTCATAATGAAGGAACTACCTGAGACGGGTTTGCAAAACTATATTGCCCAACAACTCTCATGGCTGGATACTTTCATTAACGGTGAATAGCTACTCCCACATAATACCACACACACACACACACATATATATATATATATATATATATATATATATATATATATATATATATATATATATATATATATATATATGTACATGTATATATATAGATATAGATATATATATTGTACCAAGATGAAAACTATGTGAATACATTTAAAAAGTACATACAAAAATATATAACAACCAACAACCGACAAATAATATTACTGTATGTATGTAAGTTTTGAGATACACGACAAACCAGTCAAAAATTCAACATCATATAATAACATACACTAAAGAAAAAGAGAAAATAGTAGAAAAGAAAAAACGGAAAAGAAAGAAAAGAGAAAAAAGGAAATAGGGGAAATATACGTATAAATCTCAAATGGATATTGAAATAATGTAATCAAGATTTTTAAGAACAAAATAATATATTTAGCTTAATCTAAGATATATATACGTAGAACAAACAAATGTATATACGTATAAAAAGAAACAATACGCACATATTCTAAAAGACGCATAACAACACTCACATTTGCACGACTATGTCAACTGAAGACAAATGTAAAATTACATTTACATACAGATCGGCCCAAATATAAAATAAGTAACATTTGAGAAGACAATACAAACGACCAAAGACACAGACAAATCGACCAAGCTTATAGTCTGGACTCAAAATTGGAGGAGAAGAGAAACAAGAAAAAAAAAAAGAAAAGAAAAGGAAGAAATGAAAATTTTCTCTCATTGTGGACACTTTAATTGCTGCAGCAGAAAAATTTCAGCCGATGAATGTAGACTGTTTCACTCATTTGCATGAAACTTACAGTCGTGAAATAAATCGATATAATCTTGTATTATCATCATTATACACCCCCCACATATATATATATATATATATATATATATATATATATATATATATAGAGAGAGAGAGAGAGAGAGAGAGAGAGATTACTCATAGTGCAGATGAGGTTTGCATTATGGCATAGTATAATTTAATATAAAACCATGTCTGATATATGATGGATTTATTTCATAGAGGGTTCGATACATTCAACTTTATACCTCGAGAGTTAAGTGGTTTTGGAGTAAATCATGACCTTTCAAAATTCTCATTGACAAACATAATATAGCAATCGATACTTCAGAAAATTAAAAGTAACATAGACCGTTTATTCACTTACCCATCATCCAAAAGACACTTCTAATCTGCTCCCTCTGATATCTAAGTAAATTAAGAATAGTACAATCCACCATGGTAATAAAAGATACCAACCTAAGCAATAAATTCGATGCCAAATATCAAGGTCAAGATCAAAACAGCCATCTGAACACAATTCAGGATCCACTTATAGATAACCCCTACACTTAACTCACTCTATGAAACGTAACATACAACCTCCAGCATAAACAAACAAACTACAAAACACAATAAAACATAATGAAAAACTCCTCTCACTCATAAAGGCAATCACAACACTGTCATCGAATTCCCCGAACAAGAGTCATATAATGATACGCCTGACGATGCCAACACAGGGCAGAGACGTAAACTTGTTTGTTTCGCAAATGTACTTCCTATTATTCATGCACATACATATATATATTAAACTGTCTCTATTCTCACTGCATTACCCATTTTAAAAATAGGTGCATTTCAATTGAATTTGTACCAATTTTGCAATGGAATGCTTTGAAGTGAAAATTTGAGATGTCTCATTTACAATGTAACGGAATTGAACACTTTCTGTTCAATTTTTATGTATACTTTCCACATTTATCCATCATATTTTATCATGTTGTATATCTATCAAATGAAACAGCTAGCTCTTTTTTTCACAATCCCTTCATCAAAACATTGGCACAGCTGAACTAAATTTTGCGTAATATTTTCATGCATACCCATGTACCTTGGGAGATCTTCTAATATAACAGCCTTGGAAAACATTTAATAGGATCTAAATTTTCTAAAAAAATTTACAATGTAAATATAATGGTTAACCGATACTTACTCTTCGTTTGACAGACATATATATATATATATATATATATATATATATATATATATATATATATAATGTGTACTGTAGAGAATGAGACGGACTCGAAAGTGGAGTGTTTGGTGGTAAGGTTAATTGATACTTATAAGTAATTAGTCCATACATGTTTCGGGATTCTTCCTATCATCAGTGGTGTGTGCTGTGCGAGTGTGTATTAAAATGTACCATGTGGAACCAGAGTCCACTGCCAGGCACTAATATATATATACTGCCTGGAGCTATATATATATATATATATATATATATATATATATATATATATATATATATATATGCGTGCGTGTGTGTGTGTGTCAGATTGAAAAGAAAAAAATACATTGTGTCATTCACAGACAGTTGTTTTGTTGTATTACAACTCTTTAGTGTGGCTATAGACTATCCATTATCCAATCCAGTACCACCAGGTAGGATTAAAACCTTTGTTTCAGACCCGGAGTCCGGTATCCTACATCTGCGCTACAGAACTAGACGGCCTTTAAGGCTGAAATTAAGCGATATATATTTATTTAGTTTATATTTCCCATTCACCTGAGTGCTCTATTCCCATGGAAGAGCATTGCATAAGCTCACAATAAATGAGTTACCTCACTTAAAGAGTGCTCTACCCTGAATAGAGAATTGTTAATTATTGGGTTATCCACAGACAGCTGTTTCGTTGTATTACAACTCTTCAGTGTGGCTGTAGACTATCCATTATCCCATCCAGCACCTCAAGGGAGGATTGAAACCTTTGCTTCAGACTGGGAGGCCGGTGTCCTACATCTGCGTCTCAGAACCATAACGAGCTTATAGTCAATTTCTTCGTTGTTATTTGTTTGTGCTTAAATGCAATAGTCCCATTGGTTGATTAACATTTCCATTATAAAATAATAATAGTAATATCGTTTTGAAAATTCCCAAGACACCATCATTGATCATTTCACGTTAAAATGGCTCCAGATAAGTTGAGACTTTAATAAATATGAAATTACGATATTTGAATTATTCAGAATGAATCACCTGATAAAATAGCTTTAGGCTTCTGTTTATCATTTGTACTTAAATGCAATGGTTGATTAACCTTCTTATTATGGCATAACAATAAAATCTCGTCTTAAAGTCTTTTGACACTCCGTGTATGGTCACACATTAAACAGTTTGAGACTTTAGAAAACCTGTTAAATTGAGATACTGAAATTATTCAAAACAAATTACCTTTAGCTCTAGCTTTAGGCTCCTAAGTGCACATCCATACATTCATAGATCAGTATATTCTTCATTGCTATTTATATGATGGTTCTCCCAATTTGTGATGATTCAAAAATAGAGAAATATAAAATACGTTTTTATACGCTATTGATATTTAATCATTGTTCTCACTATTCATCGAAGTAAATTCAACAATCAACATATAAAAACAATATTTTACAGAGCTATATACCAAACATATGTCAACATTTCGTAATTTTTAGTAAACGTTAATATGTTTCAATAACAAGAATAGAACATATTGCTGGTTGCTGAATTGTGCGTCAAACACGAAATGTTGACCTCCATAGTGTTTATATACATTTGTAAATCTAAAATGAATATAAATGTATATTATTATAAATCATCTTATATTGGAACTTTTTTTGAAATGATACTTCGTTATATCTGGTGAAAGTATCATTTGGCCTAGACATTATAGATAGAATAAACAATTAAAAAAATTGAAGATGCTGCTACGTAGCCACTCCAACATTGTGTTGCTCTTATCATTTAGCTAAACAACCGCTGGAAACGCTATTGCCCCCAAAGCAATTCATTTTGAATTTATCTTATCAATTTTCGAGTACTTTCAACCATATCAAAGACTATTGAAAATTGGCACAAAAACAGCCCTGCAACATTGAAACTAACTTTGAAAAAAAAAACCAGTGATGGTCGAAAGTACGTGGAAAAGTCAATGGAGAGAAATACAACATAAACTTTCGAAAAAATATGAAGAGCACCATCAGAAAATTTTAAAAAAATTACAAGGAACATAAATCAATAAAACAGTTTGATCCTTTTCAACAGAAAATTGCTGACTAAACATATATACTACCGGTAGAACTACATTTCCACACCCCCAGCCAAAGTTTCGGCAGGGATACTAGATTCAAAATCGTATGAAAAAAAGAAAGAAGTACACGACTGAAATAACAGAATTGCATGAAGATATAAGGATATTAAAACTGTCTCGACCTACGGATTCAGCACTAAACTCAACAACCATAACCACACTGATCTCTAACCTCACTCTCGCCTCTTTCTTAAATACGTCATTGTCACCAACTCATTATCTTTATCCTTGAACCTTAGAATTCACTTTGACCAAGGTCCAAGCACCCTTTAGAATATATTCGTTATTCCCCCAAAACAATCCCACGTATACAATTTTGACTCCTATCCACTTATAATTAATGTTATAAACTTACTTAATCCCCTTCTATGTAAATCAGACATTGGGTTTTTCTCATAGTCACCCAGGCTCCTACCTGGAGACAATTATGTATGGTCCATTTGACTTGTACTGCTCAAGGCCATCAGAACTTCTACGATGAAAATTGTGGACACACAACATACATCTACCAACCAATGATCGATCATACATGACACTGATCCCTTTCTGACTTTACTCAAAAACCTTGATTAACGCTGGAGATAACCTCTACAGTGCCCCAACAATCAATCACTGAACTACAATCTACCTCCCCAGTATCCATGATAACCTATCCTCAAGAATTCTCCCCTCAACCAACACAACCAATAAAATACCCATAAATGCTGCTACTTCTTCAAAAAGAATATCAAACCACGCCACATCTGATATCTAACAGACTTAATACAGACCGGACTCATCACCATGACCTCCGAGAATCCTCATTCTGTATTTCAATTTTTACTTTCAATGCAAAACATCTGATGCTAAATTTGTTTTTACGGAAATCTTTTGACCACTAAAAGCTTTACACATGCTTCTAAAAATGGGAAGCCTACCCCCCCCCCACGTACAAAAATATGTATAGCATAATAGTTATTTCATTTCAAAATTAATTTGATAAAAAAGAAAAAAAATATAAATTCGCAATATACTTTTACTCCTATGGCTCATTCCCTATGGTCACAAGATCCCAATTAAAATATTAAAGTTGATCAACCCAGCAAGGGGAAGCCACAGTAAAATAATTGTACTGTGTTTAATTTCCAAAACAGGCCCGTCATAAAACAGCTGATGATCCCTGCTTTAATATTTAACATACAGCATTAGAATCAAAATATCAACAAAAGTTATAAAGTTATATGATATTATGTCTATAATGCTAAATTTTTAATGTAAAGTTCTTTTTCAGCCAATCTATCTATCTATCTATCTATCTATCTATCTATCTATCCATCTATATATATATATATATAGTGATAGATAGATTGATTGATAGATTGATAGATATTCAGTATCAGAAGCAAGTGAGCAGATGATTGACGAGTTATTAGAGTGGGTAATAGAGGAATATAGTGTCTGAACATTGTAGAACGGGTATCTTAATTATCATATAAAGCATGTTTGAACTATTTTCTTCCTTATATCATCATTTTGCCACAGTGTTTCGAACAGGTACCCTCAGGCCTTTGTTTGATGTCATTGGATCTGAAATGTGGAAACACTATTCAGAATGCTTGCTTGATTCGGTAGGGCATACTGAAAAACGGATATGACGTGTTAGGTCCAACTGAGCATGCGATCTGAGTGTTGATTCTTAATTTAAGAACCAAGAAACACATGACAAAGGCTGGGGGATGCACAGCCAGACCAATGTGATTAAATGCACACTTGGATGAGGGAAATAGCTCAACCATGTCATATATAATGAATGATACACGAGTGTTGCTGAATTACGAGTAAGATTCATATTGATGGAAGCCAGAATTCCAAGATATGAAAGTTGTCGACAATGATAACCGACATTCGAAATCCTTGGAATAATCCAGTTATGACACAAAAAATGGTTCCGTCTGCAGTTGATGATCCGACTCGGTAAATGCTTACAAAAAGGATTGCGCAATAAAGTAGTTCTCCAAATCCAGTTGGGGTCAACTAGAAGTCATAATTAGGGGAATATATTCATAGAAGAAAAAAAAAAACAAAACAAACGACCAATAACAAAAAAAACCCCAAAACGGATATAGTCAGTCACTTAGTAAAAACGGTCATGTGACCGACGCTCTTAGGCAGCAAACTGTACTGCAGGTGATCAACAAAAAAGATCAGAAAAATGGATGATTAATGAATAACTTGCTTTTCCCGCCATTCGTTGGTCATTGAACGCTTATAGAATAGTCTGGATTTAGGCGGAAAACCGGCTGATATGAACTGAAGAATCAATTTAGCACGAAGTTACGCGGCGAGTGGAACGTCACATTGAGTCTTATTCAGTGGAGGGATTTTTTATAGAACATAAAAAAGTGTTTTTTGTAGACATATTGAGTGAAAATTTCGATTTACTGCTGACCAGCTCCTTTGATGCAGTATGTTTGCGTAATATATACACAGCCAGACAACTCAAGAACTGGGAGAAACCTATGTTGATAGTTCTTGTGACTGTTTTGGTTGATGGTCTCTGATACTTGATCTTGTTGAAAGAACAGTCATCCTCTGCAGGAGATTCAAGGTTGAGAATGTAGTTACGATATTCAAAACTGATAATAATGTATCTTATACAAAACATAACATTACAATACAGTGCAAAAAGACTATAATTAGATTTCTGACTGTGTTTTAGATGAGGCTGTCAAAATGTTCTTTCAGTCTTCAGTCTGGATGGCTGGCTATATGTGTCTCACTCGTACATACCGTTTCAATGGAGGTAAAAGGCTGGAAAGCTCAGCATTTACTTATTTCAAACGGAAAATTTTCTTGTTAGTTTTTCGAAAATTTCCCCATGAATAAATATTTAGAAGGAAGTCAATTTACAATGTAAGTTTATGTTAAACAGGTTCCTTATTTTGAAAAATTCGGATCATTTTAATGATCATGGCTAACAGAGGGTAAGAGAGGTAACTCATTTATTATTCAACTGTTTTTCCAATTATCTAATTGGTTCTGTCGATAGACATCGGTCGCCTCACTGTTACGGCTCAGTGACCGACCGGCTCTCCTTAGAAGGAACAATGTGAATAATCATTAATAATCTGTGGCTATTAGAGTCAAACAATAAATAATTATGATTTGCACTGCTTCATCAAATAAGATAAATTAAAAAAAAAAGGATGTTCAATTACAGATAATGAGCTACTAGTTGATTACAGACATAATAGGAAATGAGTTTAAGGATTTAATTTGGACTCACACCTGCCCCTGAGTTCAAATAGCTGGATGTTAAGAACAGTCATTGGTCCAGTAGAGATGGTCATTTATTCAATTCGAAACTAGGCAATGATTACTTGCAATAAAAAGAGATTATAATTAAGATGAAGGTAAATTTGTAGAAAGAATTGCTAATATTGATCCTGCCTGTAATATAAGGAACATGATACATGCGACTTTGGAGAGCGTATATCAAACTTTTCGTGGTAAATCTATACGCTTGGAAGTAATATATATCATGTTGGAGCAATTTGTGTGCAGATTGAGGAGAGAGGGGGAGAGGGGAAGACAGAGAAAATATAGTAAGAATAAATGAAAGAAAGGAAAAGGGAAAAACAGAGAGGGATAAAAAAGTGAGAAGTATATAGTGTATCGTTATAAATGATTTTTGGGCTACGTGCTTATGGCAGAATTTCCAAGTATTCGAATGTACTCAGTGTTATCGACTGGAAAGTTTTGCAAATGGAAAAGTTCCTTGTCAGTGAACATTCAAAATCGATCCAAACTCTTACCTGGATTCTAAATATAGATAATGGCTCCAGGAAGGAACCTTTCAAGGGAAAACACTCTACCTTGAAAAAGTTGCAAAAATGATTTATACGTTAGCTTATTATTCAAGTTTGCTCTGGTAGACCACTAACTCTGATAATTTTCGATGTAACAGTCCCTAAAACAGTAATTAGCCCCAGCATGATATTGCTGATATTTGACTTTGACGTTTTCTTTTTCGTGATCTACGATTTGACACCGAGTGACCCAATGAGGACTAAGTCCATTTTATAAAGACTGGAAATCCATGTTTTTGTTTAACTCAAAAATGAAATAAAATTCAACAAAGAGCTATTTCCTCTTTGAAACGACCGATAACAATACAAATATAAAATCTCAATTATGAATGTCGGTATTAACCGTTCAATACAAAACTACTTTATTTTTCCTGTCAAAAAAATGACAAGTATAACCAAATAATCTTTCAATTGCATTATACTTATAAACTTATTGAATATCAAAGTTTTTATCTTGTTTTGATTGAATACATCCTTAATATTAAACTGATCTAATTCCGTTGGACCATTCAGCATTTCCACAAAACGGAAACGAACATTTATTCTAATTGTGTCATTTTCACTTCATTGTACTTTCTATTTACTTAACAATCTGCTCTTTATTTCTTCACACCGGAGTGCAAAGTTAGGTAAAGATACAGTTCCATCATATTCAACGTAAAAACGAAAATTATGTCTGCGTAGTTACGTCACCAGACGTCACTGTTGACGTAAAAGTTACTGACAATAAGAGTACATCTCTAATTATTATTGACCGACGAATAATAGGCCAATTTTCAATTATCTGCAACGATAATGAGTTATCGGAAGCCTGAAAACTGGTCAAACAAAGACAAGGACACTAGTTCAACAGAAGGAGACAGACATCTGATTCCATCTTCAGTTGTAAAAATACGGGAAAAAAGAACTAAACCGAGACTCACTAAAGCCAATTACTAATTAGACATAATATGCCTACGAGTCGTGGCAATCCAAGATGGAATCAATATCAAGCAAAATGGTGAACGGCGTCACCAGATCTTGGGGAGCATCGTCTTCTGCCGATGAGGATACAAGACTCTATTAAATAAAAATATTATTTGAGTGCAGGAATGTATGACATACATGATCCTCCGAAGCGGTGAGTATAATAACCAAACAAAGTTACATGGGGCAAACTTGCAGTATTTAGGGTTTTTTCAGAGATCACCTTAAATTTGGGAAAGTTTTGACGATTATAACAGCTTCAAAGCTGACATTAGCTTTTAGTTAATTGTGTGTGATTTGAAACAGCCATCTTTCCATTTGTCACCTAATTATAACCTGGATTCTATAAAATCTATCTGTATTTAGCAATAAATCATAGATGTGATACAATTCTATACAAATCATGGTGGTAATCATTCACATATCAAGTGTGAATTCTGTAGGTAGTCCAAAGCAAAGTTTCATCGAAACAGAGTAATTAAAGGTGAAATAAAGTGATTGATATTACGCAGGATTCATTCAATATCATCAATAATAAAGCAAAAACAAAATCCAAAAGGAAATAGATAGGTATAATCAATTCAGATTTCAACTGCCAAGTTATGATGAAAAAATCACTTCAAAAATGTTAATTTCAATTTTATTTCATCTATCAAAATAATCTAAATAAACTGTTGATCAAACACTAACGTTTTTCGATTAGAAAACAGGGTATCTTGTTTTGGGCTTCCTCAAGAGGAAAGGTTGATTTAAATCTTTTTCGTCGGGTGAACAATTCAAATCCTTTCGATAGAAATGAACCTGTAGGTCGAAAACAACAACAAACAGGTAGCAGTGTCTCGCAAGACATCTGTGGATTGTCTGGCCTCTTGCCTGCTGACCACTGAAGTGGAAAGAGAACAGATTTGGAAGAAGCTAGAGCCAGTCACGCATGATATGTGTATCTTAGCCAAGGAAAAGAGATTAAAAATGTTCGTCGTTTGTCTGGCATCACTTTTGAAGTGTACATCTATGAGAATAAAGTTATTTAGAAAATACAGGTTACAGAAATCAGTGACATCCATCGCAATTGTGCAAACATCAATGTCTACTAACAATCAGTCAACAATACTCCCAAACTTCGATATCAGGTACTCAAATCCTTACAAGTCCAGATCCATACGTAGACACTACCCTCATCCTTGACACAGATCATGTTAGTATATATATATATATATATATATATATATATATATATATATATATATATATATATATATATATATGTATGTATGTATATATATATATATATATGTACTGGATTACACCCATCCAAAACAGGGTTATTTATGTATGACTCGAAACAAAGAAAGCGAAAGCTATCCTATAAAGTAATCTATCTTATCATTAAATATCCTAATTGCAAGTTTTTTTTGTTTAAATTTTCGATTCACCTATAGCTGTTCCAATGTGTGATGATCAGACATAAAGTCTAAACAGTTCCTATGACGTCATATCTATCGTCACGTCATAATGGGAATGCAAATTAAATAATGAGATCATTCCATTCAAGCACAAACAAACAAATGAATTTGCATATAAGCTCAATATTTGAAGGGAAGAAAAAAAAATTACCTGGAATTCGCTACCTCGTGACAATTGTTAGATTTTCATGATGAAATTAAATTGAGCTGTCGGATAACATTTACGATCTGAAGAAATATTTTATCTATTCGGCACGTTGTCCCTCTGTTCCTCTCTCATGTGAATGAGATAAGCATTCCATTAGATTATTTAATGCAACGGAATACACACGAGAGAATGCTTAGTTACAATTCTGATTAGTTATTTGATAGAAATCGTCACGTGATCAATGTCTTTTGGCAGCATGGTAGGTTGTTTGAGGCTAATGAAAAAATCTGAAAATGGCTCAATCAATGATATAAACTTTGTTTTCACTGTTGGACAATAATCAGTCGAAGGCGTCTGAATTCACAGTAAAAAGCATAAATGCTGCTGGACACAAACTGAATGATCAATTTAGTCGAAGCTTACTCAACAAATTCAACTCTTTTTATTGAAGAGATTTGGAAACAAACAAAGAAGAAAGATATTCATAATATGGCAATGATGTGGCCTGTATACGCGGTACAGGCATAGCCAGTCATCAATCACACCAAATTCAAAAATTCAAAAATCCCATGTTAACAGTTTGTATTTCTTATGTGAACGCTTAATGATCAGGATGTTCAGTTTATGTCAATGAAATAAGCATTCTTTAATTTAAAGAATGCACTTGAACACACAACATATTGTATATGATTACATTATGTCATATAGATATACGAGTGAGAGGTATATCTCAGTTTCTTTCTCGTCATGCTATAAAACATATCTAAACATAGGTTAAGCCGAACCAAATTTAACATGCCTACTCAATAGACCAAAGAGGGTAAGTATTAAAACAAAAAAGTTTCCAGAATATTGTTCTAATGGGGTTTAGAGGGGGTTCTATTTACAATGTAACTATAATTCAAAAGTGGAACCGGCCATGTACATATCTTCTTATTTATGATTATAGATAATCCTATGAGGTGTGAAGTGAAGAATAACCCACTTTTAGATGGGAATGAAATGAAAAGTGACTTCAGTGTAAATTAAAACTGAATTGAAGAGTTTTGAGGAAATCAGCATACTAAAACGTTTTAGTGGGAAGGACTTAACCTATTTTGTAACTATAACGCAAAATGGGACCCTTACCTTAAATCCAATGTACATGGATACAAACACACAAAGAATACCAATCCCACTAATGACTATATAAGTGTTAGGAGTTTATGTCTTTCTGTGTTTGTGTTTTATTGTTTTCCCGTCACGCTATAAAAAGTATCTGAATTTGAGCGTAGTCCAATCAAATTTGCCATGCTTTCTCAATTGATTTGGGGGACGTTTTAAAACAAAACATCTTGAGAATTTTTTTTTCTAATTTTTTTTTGGCGGGAGGGTGGTTTTATTTATGATATTACTATAATGCCAAAGTGGAACCTACTTTCTGCCTTGTATACATACCCCTTTATCTATCTATCTATCTATCTATCTATCTATCTATCTATCTATCTATATATATATATATATATATATTCTTTGAGGAGAGTTCCCCCTTTAAAGGATCAATCGTGAAGGAAAATTTTGCTTTAAATCAAAAAATGTTGTTGAAAAAAATGGGACGGGTATTCAGCCTGTATATAATATTTTAACACTTTGGCATATCCACAGACGGCACATATATACACACACATGTACATACACAGAGAATAAGGATATTTAGAAATAAGCTTCATTGATAAAATACATCTTTTAGACTAGGTAAATATTTGCTTTGGAATTTAACTTTATCTTGAATAAGGCAATAGTCGTGTGTCCCTCACTGAAGACCAACCTTGCTCGCTAGCTATCTCGTGACACTTTAATAGAAGGGATGTACTCCAGGGCTCTTGTGTGAGTTATGTTACCTTTCATTGGAATGGTCCAGTCATTGTTGAGAAACAAATGAACATCGAAAAATAAGAGGTAAAAGAAAAAACTCACGTTCATAAAAGCTATCCTCAGCCTTTTCACATCCGTTGTTCACCATACACTTTTCCTGCCATTTTTTCTATTATAAGCGTTGCAGGGCTAATACTTACTGAACCTGTCTAGTTTGTCACACCATCTCATATTCCCTCGGCCACGGTTTTGCATATGGTTCCTTTGGATCAATGCGGTGAGTCGTAATATCCACCGGCTGACTGCTATTTTGGCAGCTTGGCCAGCCCTGTGAGCCTTTCAATGGATTCTATATCTATTACGCCTGTTTTCTTTTTACATTTACTGTGATCTCTCCAAGTGATATTGAGAATGATTCTTTACTGTGAATGATGGTTCTCAGTTTGATGGTCAGTCTCTTTGGTTACATTGCATGTTTCAGCTCCGTTGTTGACGATTGGGAGGATGCATTGGTTAAAGACCCTTCTTTTCAGGACTGATTGGACTGTATCGTTTTTTGTATTGTTGAGCTTGCTCTACTGAAAGCTTGCAAACATACGGTGATCCTTTGCCTGATTTTTCCTTTTTTCACAGGGTTTCCATAGAGAATCGTTGTCATATGTAGATGTAGTGATCTACCTTCTTCAGTTTTGTATTTTCCATTTTGATTCTTGTACATTTGTTCTCAACGTATCCACAGTACATGACAATTATCCTACTGAGTTCATGTAAAGACAAAAGTTTTTGCTTCCCTCATTCATTCCGTCTAACATTATTTGGACAAACACAATAAAAAGAAACATTTGGAAAAAAGAATAGAATAAATGAATAATACTGGCGCCACAAAAATAAAACAAAGACCAATGAAATCTCAGTTGCAGTCAGAATGAGAGCAGATGGCAAAAACGGTCCAGTTTCAGAGATTAACTGAAATTACTGTTTGGATGATACTCCCAGGGGAACAGTTGATTTCCCATGTTTCAGGAACTTTTCTTAAATAAACAAACTGCTCTGGTTATTTGAGGAAATTTTGTCTACCTCTCTTATGGAAATTTGATCAAGGACTATTTACGTGAACAATCTTGTCACTGTGTCTCCACTCAGTTGATGAATGCGTCTCTTTTCTTATAGAAAACTTGATGAGGGACTTCGGAACAAACTTGCCAATGAAAATATTAGGGAATCAAAATTTTAATTCCTTCATTGTGGTAACCAAGAATAATTTCACAAACAGTTTTTTTCTCACTAAAACCTTTTTCCCAGTGATTCTGTTCTATTTCGAAACACAAACAAATCTGTTGCTTTGCCAGAAATCAACAGTTTTTTTTAGGATCCTTGTCGTTGTTATTACTCTGCAGGATCGGTTTCAACACTTATACGCACAATCCAAGGCACACATGTAGTTTTAATGTATTGATTCATTTCCCCCGTATTGCATGTTTTTTTTTTCATAAGCTTTGACACGAAAAAGTTACGAACAACAAATGTCAAACCACTCCATGACAGACAGTAGCTTTTTAATTTTCACCGTTGACAAAGAACTCCAGATATTCACATATGATAAGAATTAGCTTAGATTAGTAAAACACCATATTATCAGAGCACTGAGTGAGGATCAAATTCACTAAACTAGATAATTGTTTTTAGTGCTAGTTTGGTAGCAAACCTAAAGTGCACTCTAGATATATACCATGATTGCGATTTCAAAAACAACTCAGATTGATACAAATAGAAATGAAAAGATCGATATAAGGAATAACACTGAGAAAATAATCGAAGTAGGTCAGAGAACAAACCTAAGAAGAAATTATTAGAGGAATAATAGAGATAATGTGGATACGGACTGGGATCCTAACCAGGAATGAAGATAACGAATGGTGTAAAAAGTAAACAGATTGGTGCCCTAAAGATAGCAAACATAGTAGGAGAAGACAGACATATGATTAGTGATGAGATGAAATCTCTTGCAGAGATTATCACAGTCATGATCGACATTGGAAGGATCTTGGAAAGGCTGTTGTTCAACAGCGGACATATAATGGCTGCTGCTGGTGATATACAGAATTGAGTCAGGGATATAGTTATTTATTAAACTCACCTCAATCTGACACAAAGTCATAATAGTAAGTAACAAACTCACAGCACTAGCTAATTGACGTATTTGACCAACTTGTTGACAACCCTGCCATAAAACCTTCCTTATATATATATATATATATATATATATCTTTTCAAACATACATGTACAACACATATAAAAAATATCCTTTAAACCATTTTACATTTGGATAGGGAAGGGGAGATAATTTCATTCTATGCACAATGAGGAACTGACAGCTACCGATGATAACTTGTATTAACGTATAATACAAGTAACTCTTAGTGTGAATAACGAAATCCCAGCGGGAATAATGATAGTTTATAGTATCAGAGATGATATATTGAAATATTTTCAAAGTCACTTGCTCACTCATATAAATATAACGTAATTGGCTCAATCTGTAATTACTGCCTTAAGATGCAGAAACGAATTTCCAAAGATTAAAGACCGCCATCTAATGATATTACCAAAGGATGCAGCCACTGCCTGGGAAAGGGCTGGTTAGGTATTTATGTAGCACTGAATTGCTGATTTGCTTATTCACTTATTTTTTTCTCTATATATTAAGTTGTTGACTTTGATGGTGTTTCACATAATAGATTACTTGTAAAAATGGAAAAAGATTGTTCAAGTCGAACATACATTTTCTGATACGAAACCAGCTTAGCCAGGAGTACTACATGGGTCTGCTTTGCAACCACTATTGTTGCTGATGCTTATAAATGACCTTCAATAGAAATCAAAAGGTATAATAAGAATGTTAGCGGGAGATAAAAAATTATCAATTGGGTGAAATGAATGAAAAATAGCACGGGAGTACATAAAAAAGTTACATCTGTTGGATCTCATGTGGATAAATGTAAACTTAATATACATCTGGCATAGGAAATAAAAGTTACAAATATACATTGAGAAATCAGCCATAATGAAAAGTATCGGAAGAAAGAGACCAGGGTGTAGAACTTGATAAACTTTGATTTTGAAAATAAAGCATTCAGTTGTTTCTAAAGCTACCACTCGAATTAATAGGCTTAGCAAAATCATTTTACCGAGAAGTCAACATGTTTTGCCAGAAATTATGAAAGCAATAATACGACCACATTTTGAGGATTGTTTATAGGCTTGGGTCCCATTTGCTAAACATGGTATTTGAAATTTCTTTTTTGAAATTGGAAACAATACAGATGATCTTTACCAGAAAAAAGTGACATGAGATATTGAAGTTATAAGGATAGACTCAAAAATGCCCCTTGTTTGAATTGTTTAGAGGGAGGCAAATGGACACTTAATTGAAACTTTTGAGATAGAAAATGACTTTAAAACTGACGTAAAGCAAATGCTTAATAAGTTACAAATGGATCAATAAAATAGCCACGAAAATTATGCAATCTCCTTAATTCTCAATTTCACATGGTGTGGATCTTTTTAATGCATTTTTGCCCGAATTTTCGACTATCCAAAAGCAAACATATAGATAAACGATCGTGAAGCCTCGATCTCCGAACACTTTTATTTGTTTAATGGAAAAGAGCAGATAAGAAAGATGACCTTTTCACAACCCGCCATTTAGGAAGAACTATCCTATCAAAATCTTTAACCGTTGACGTTGATAAATCGGCGTGCAGAAAAGGAAGAGAAATGTTATCGCTATTGACTTATATTTGGCAAAGAAGATTTGACTTGGCATTTAAGAAAAAAAATCTTACCGATTCGATTATTCAAGGGAAAAAGTAACGGACCAGTCTTGGCCTGGATAATTGATGATGCAAGTTTTAGGATATTTATTGTAAGGTATTTTTTCACAGCCACTGGATATTGTTATCATAGCACGCATGAAACAACACCAACAGAAATCTGCCGAAATGATCTTATTACATTTTGAAATCTATGCGTTTATTGATCAACCATAGCCACCAAAAGAGGCAGAAACATCTATCCTTTTACATAAAAGCATGTGTTTGTCTGTTTGTTTATATGATTGTGGGTGCCAGCGCTACTTGCCATACTGTTTTGTCTAGAGAGTTGAAAACTGGTAACAGCATCCAATTAGACCCCTTGTAAAGAAAAAAACAAACTTTTTCAAACGTATTGGACCTTATTCTGGCTAGTTTATCTTGAACATTTAGATTCTCTAAAATTTAAATGTTTGTAAATGTTTTTCTACTATACTTTAGAAGTTGTGCTGTTAAAACGCCAGTAATGTCACGAATAAAATTTATTATAATCCAAATAGGACTTGTTATATATATATATATATACATATATATATATATATACATATATATATATATATATATATATATATATATATATATATATATATTTATATATATGTATATATATATATATATACATATATATACACACACACACACACACACACACACACACACATATATATATATATATATATATATATATATATATATATATATGTATAAATATATACGGGATACATTTCCAACAGAAGTCCACAAAAATCATCTATCTATCAATCTACCCATAGATTTGATGTGCCTGTCTCTATGTACATATCAGTATTTGGTGATTTATCAAGGTCGGATTAAATCTACCATCTTTGCAGTTATGGGGTAATAGTTGGCCGAGCTTCTCATTCGGCTTCTTCCCCATCCAATCATCGTGGCATGCCAAAGACAGGACAATCTTTTCATGGCTATAGGATGGAGTCTCGTGAGAAATGGATTGATGTCATTATAAAAGGCATTAGAGCAGAGGGAAATTTGCGGACTATTTTCGATTCTATTTTCCGTGTCGATAACTTGTAAGCTACCCTCAGGTCAACTTATACCCATCTCTATATAAACACACGCAGAAATGCTGCAGTATATTTTCATTTTTGGGAGAGAAACTTCCAGGGACAAATCATGATCATGATCATAATCATGATCATCATGATCATCATCATAACTGTTATCATCATGATTATCATCATCGTCATTTTAGCGTTCGTTGTTGGACATAGACATTCCAGATGTTCACCAGACAACTCTATTGAGTGTGGTATTCTCTATATTTCCCCTCTCTTCCTTAATCGCTCTGCTTCCGTCCGTCTGTCTCTCTATATCCCTCTCTGTATATGCATATATATGATTTCAAACTGTGTTTTATCTTTTTTACATAAGTCCATAATTAAAATAAGTGTGATGCATGCTGCTAAAACTCTTTTTTCACTAAGCAAATATTCATAATAATTTTAAAAAATACTCTAGTCTGACAGCTATATAATGTGCCTAGGATATCGAACTGAATTCATGGCAACTGCATGAATACGCATTCAAGAGATTTAAAATTAAAGATAATTTCACTGCCTTTTATAATGGATATGATATAATTTTGAATCGAATATACATACATAGGACAAAACAATGAAAAGTATGGAATATCAACATATTTGTTCGTACTCAACACATATTGTCAAAAAGATAGTTTCCTCCGAGTGCTTACTTTTCGTTTCAATTTCGATCTGCAATGTTTACAGATAGTCATCAACCAACAGATGAGTTGAGTCCTGATGAAAAAACATTATATCCCTTGAACCACTAAAATCGGAATACTGGTTTTTTTTTCAGAAGGAATTTTCAGTGCATCCAGTCGATAAGACCTCCATTATGTCTTAGAAAGTGTTACTTTATGAAGAAGGCACATTTTTAACTTTTGGAGAGCGGGATGGGAATCTATCCTCTTTCTAACTATGATGCTAACCTGAATCCTTACTTTATGTCATTGGCACGGAGTTATCATGTTACTGCCGATGTTGGATAAATTATTTCGGGATTTCATTATCACAAGTAGGTCCAATTTTATTTTTTGTTTTTGAAAGGAAATTTTTCGGGTGGTCTATCGTTCGATGGACGGCAGTTCCCAGGTCATTCCATGTATTATAATTATCTATAGGTGAATGAGAGTCATGTCAGTGTGGAGGGATTGAAAACTGTCAATCGAATCTGTCAAAACTGGTCTCTTCAGTTTTTAGGTTGGTTTGCTCGTTCTGCTGGCTATGTATATATCGCAAACACGAGCCATACCAATTTACTCTTTATCTCAATTTACTCTCTCTTATGTCAGGATTTTTTTTTACCTCTAAATAGTTCTTTTAAAGGGTTTCAATTTGCAATTCAATTGTATGCTAGATTAACCCTTTAGTCAGTGTCATACTTTTTCCGGTGATTTCTTGCCAACAAAAGTTTAGAACAGTAACTTAATAATAAATTTTAAGAAAAAAAACCCGATTGATCTGCTCAAATAACTATTTTGCCAAAAGACAAAAGTTACATGACACTTCCTCTTGTACGACTAATAAAATTTGTTAATTATTTCATTAATCATTTTATTATACTTATTCGGGTATCTTCACTTTATACACAATATTTACACATCAACTTAAAAAAAAAATCCGAAATTCATAAGAAAATCAATGTACATGAATATAAACGACATTTACGTTTTAACACAATTCTCAGATTGGACATTCTTGAAAATCTAACCAGACAGATTCCAAAACAGTCTTTGCAAGCTCATGCTCTCCCCATGATTTCTATACTTTATCAAAAATATTTTTAAAACTATGTGCGCTTTCTATTTTAAACGTGACCAGGCAACTTATTCCAGAAATATATTACTTTTTTCAAAGGAAAAAACAGGAACCTAAGTTCAGCGATGCGTTCGCCACCAGTAGTAATTGTAGCTGAAAGAGAAAAGGCCAGAAAAAAAGAATTGGTGAGTCTTTCCATGAACCAATTGATTTTCATACTTGGAAAATATTGCAATATGGAAATATTCTGCGGGTAGTGTTTTCGATAAAATTGTAAGTGGTAATTTTTGGTGATGGTTGGCTTTTATACAATCTTGGGATATTTTATTAAGACATCGTTAGCGTCGACAAAAAGATAATAGATATTAATATTATATCTTTTATTGATGTCACCCAGTTTAATGATGTCACCCCTTTTAATAATATCATAGCTATTAATGGGATTCCTTTCTTATTCTGTTGTTTAACATAACTATGACCGACGAAGTGTCTTTTAGAGATGTGCAGACAAATCTGAAAATTCCATTTATGTGTTCCAATCTGTATCTGTATTTGTTTAGTTATATCTTTTGATAGAATCCCCAGAAAGTTCGACACCATTTTCTATTTTATGCTCTACATATGTTGGTGTCATCGACTAGTATTGCTTTACTTAACTCATCTTGGTAGAACACATACTGAAGTTGAAACAACACAAAAAGGCTAGCAGTCCATATTTTTCAAGTACGACAAAGCCATTAACTTTTAAGTTGCTGAATAGGGTTGGTCTCCTGCGAGACACCAAGCTATATCAACATTAACAGTAAATCAAAAACTGATTTAGCTGCGAAGAAGTCATTAAATATGAACCCAGCAAACACCTAATTCTCCTCAATGACATCAACAAATCCATCATCGATCTGTGGAAGGGGTTATATATTTCTTGTCCAAACAACACATATCATCATCAACTGTTGCCATTTAACGTCAGTCGTTGGAAAAAGACGCTACCAAAAATATACCACACTTCGTTATCATTGGCATCGCAGTGGCAACATTTTTTGAAATTTTCTAGTTCATCTTGTCATCTTATATTCTGCCAGCCATGGTTTCGCATGTGATCTCGGAGGATACACGCTGCGAGTCGTGATTTCAAAGGGTTGCCTGAAATTCTTGCAACATGAACAGCCTATTACACCCACATACACCCCCACAGAGTTTTTGAGTGCAGGAAACGCAATTTTGTAAACCAATAAGAAAACAAAAGCAAAAGCAACCAGTGACTAGACAGAGATTTTTAGTAATTGATATTTAGCTCTTTCCACCTCAACTGAATTTGGTTCAATCAATGTCAGTAAGATACGGAACTCTAAGCACATTTCTCTGATGTCGTAATGTTGTTTGCGTTAATTATCAAAGTTTGAATTCGTATGTGAAGGATCAAACTTTCTTTTTCAGAAAAATATAGCAGAATATATATATATATATATATATATATATATATATATATATATGTGTGTGTGTGTGTGTGTGTTATATTTATGCGAAACCCCATATAAACTGAGATTCCGTTATTACATGGTGGTTGTGTCAATAGGCCTAGACAGTGTAGATAGAGTTAACGGAGGAATGTGCCCACTTCAGGAACCGAACCTGTGTCCGGTAGGCAGGCATCTTAAAGAAGAACTGATATATCTATAAAGAGAAGGGCTTGGAACTTTAGGTGCAACCAGCAGAGGCGGCAGATATAGTAGGATACTTATTCTCAAAAGGTTGCAGACGTCTTCAGCTAGCTCAGGAGTCTGCTTCAATGATGTGACTGGCTCCAGTGAGCCCTGCAAGCTCTGCAGTTAGATCACTCTGAAAGCACACAGGATCCTTGTATAAAGACTTGGGTAGAACGTGTGAATATAGCAGATGATTGCCAAATAAGGCAAGATCAAAGTTGTATAATACGAAATGACATCTGGATTTAGTTCATCAACTCTTAACCCCACGGAGGATAGAAACGTTAAAAAGAAAAGGAAACTGTGATAATTCAAACAAAGGCAGATTTTTCTTCGATGAGAAATCGAAAATGTGCCTTCCCTTTGAGTTGCTGTCACAAGTAATAATGGTGTTTACATTAATAATATATAATAGTTAATCAAACTTCACTGGCATTTGTTTTTTCTCTTTTTTGGAACAACGTAATTTTCCGAACACAAACTATGCAATTACTTTTTGGACACCCTAATATATATATATATATATATATATATATATATATATATATATATATATATATATATAGAATGAGAAAGAGAGAGAGAGAGAGAGAGAAAGGGAGAGGGAGAGATAGTAAGAGTGACGAAGAGAGACATGGGCAGAGACAGTGAGTGTGTTGTAGACAGTCAGACGATTGCACCACTGGCAGAACAGGGATTCACTGCAAACAAGTGGATTTTCCGAGCGCATACACACAAACACGGACACAAATATATATATATATATATATATATATATATATATATATATATATATATATATATTACAAACATACATATATATATATATATACGTATATTTGTGTTTGTGTGTATTACATTTGTGAAAATCCTCATAGCTATTCACGAACACAAATTAATTCGAGATGATAAGATATTTCCGTGACTAATTCCCACTTCGAGAATCGATGGTCGCGGCATGGTTTCTGGTCATAAAGCGAGAACCTGCCCAGATTATTCAATTCACTGATGAGATGAAATCATCTTTCATTCGACGGAACCAATTCGTAGTACTTGCTCCAGGAAACATGCCACTTAACCCCAAAACACGCGAGTCGATCGGTTATACGTGCGTATCGTAAGTAATAAATCTTATGATTAACCAATGATTGGCTGTTCACCGAAAAGAAAACGGTATGGCTTGGCCTCCTCAGGATTGTCCGGATTAAGTTTGTGATATCTGTCGGGAATTGGATTTTGGACAGTCGCCGGGTGGCACGGCTTTGTTTTGCCTTGTACTGCAGACCGCCTACGTTTTCAGATTACGCACCAGGGATCGGACTTCGGGTGGATTAAAACGTATGTCGCTACTGATTTAAACTTCACTAATCCCAAGAATATGGAAGACAAAAGCGGCTGTAAAACCCATCTCCAACAATGAAAACAAACATGATCTACGTATTAAAAGTTGAGTGTTCTATTATATTTCTACTCTTGGGTGTGTTCAATAACTATCATTCCGTTGTATATGCATCAACTCGTGTCTTGCTACTTCACTGAACTCCTACACACACACACACACACACATATATGTATACATATATATAAAATTCATTCAATAATTCTAATAGAAAAATGCACACGGGGAATATTTTTGCGTGTCAAGACATAAAGATATGTTGATTATGGTAAGTTAGGCTGAATCGTCGGAAGTTGGAATAATGGAAGGTTCAGGAAACTCAGATTTAGAATAGGGAAAAGATAAGCATTGTTTCTCTAACGGTTTGCTGTCCCTGAAAAAGTAAAATAAAGATGCCTCAACTTTTTTGTTTTCCGCCTTTTTTCGTAAAAGGGAAAAAAATGGCGTTATGTCAACTTTTGAAACATGGGTTTACCTGGATACATCAATAATCTATATCAGTAAAACAAGTGACATATGCCATGAATGAATGCTATCGTATCGTAGTACTATAGATAGGTACGATGTCCACTAGGAATGTCTATTGATGTGTTGAATTCAACCGCGGGCGAAAAGTAACATTTGACTCCGATGAAGGTGACACTCACAATGTAGATGTCTGATCATGTGAAACTGTGGCTGGCAAAAAATAAAATGGCGTCGTTCGAAAAGAGAAAAATCACCAACAATTCGAAAGTCAGTGAGCTGACAAGGACAACTGATTCGAAAAGTAAACGGATTTTTCATCTTATGCCAAATACAAACCCACCGTGCGTAGATTTCAAATAGCTTCAAATTTTGCCGGATCTCAATTACATTGAACACTCATAAATAGAAGAGGTATCAATATAATCTAATATCTCATCATCCTATTTTGATTTTCATGAATCATGCTTCATTGGCTGGAGCTTTAATAGTTCTGTCACATTTTGTAAGATTCTGCAAGGACAGCCCATCTAAATAGATGAAAGACGCATTGGATCAAATGTCTCTCTTACCTTATTTTGTTCCGCAAAAGTCATGGTTCATTGACTGATTTCATAATTTTGTCACGATTCTCGCAATTTGTGAATTTTAACTGCTTAATTATCATGGGGTGTGTTGAACCAGCAATTTCCCCCCAGCAGAAAACCCATTACATACGTAGCATTTAAATGACATGCTATTGACATATCCGGCATAAGATTCCAGAGGGATCCTTTCAAGGTCTTGCAGAGTCCATGTTTGATCGGTTAAAGAGCTTTTTTGCGGGCATATGGAGGACAAACACCTTATTAGACTTGGGAATATATATATATATATATATATATATATATATATATATATATATATATATATATATATATATATATATATATGTATATATATATCGGCTCATTAGAGTGCACACAGACCCTCTGTGTCATTCTGAAACCTTGTTTTAGCGAAAGTGGTGTTAAGCAGAAAAGAAACAGAAGTACTATCAATTTTTATGGGAAAATGTGTGAGAGTTCCCCGATACATATGATTTCCTGCAGAAACATATCAAATAACTGTAAAATCCTATAGTAGCACAAACGTAGTAAATTCTTGAATGCACAATAAAAACTCTGCTTAGATCAAGCAGAAATAATATATATATATACAGTGTATTTCAATTACCAGAGAAGAAGGCGTCACACATGAAGGCTACTGGTGGGTGCTGTTTGTTTTGCATTTGTCTGTAAAAATTCTTCGTACACGTATCTTTGAACTCAAAATATCTTTCCTTGCATTAGGCATTCTTAATCTGGCAAGTGTTTCCAACCAACGCATCAATATTATAAGCTTCTTTGACGCATTACCATGCTTATACTGCTCGTTTTCCAGATTAAAAATGAAGCTGAAACAATTTCGAATCCATGCTTGAAATTTATCATATTGTTTACTCAAGTGACGAAGAATTATAATTTCCAGCAAACTATTCTTGAGGAATGTATGCGCAACAAATAAAAGAATGAGTAAAGACTTTCAAAAGGCTTGAATCCAATTTTACAAGTACACTTAAACACACGCACGGAGAGTGTGGTTCTAAACACAATATGCACGATGTGAAAAATAATTTTGCTAATTCAAAAATAAATATGTTTAACTATTACCCAAAAATATATGTTTAAATGATCAGAAATATATGTTTAACTAATTAAAAGATATGTTCAACTAATTGAAAAAAATATGTTTGATTCATAAAAACATAATTGTGGTTAACAAATGAAATACATTCTGGATTTGAATGTTCATTAATGATGTCTTCGACTCCCGTTTTCTTCCTGATATACAGTGTTGTCTTGTGATCTTTTCATGTGAGATTGAGCATGATTATCTCATGCACAGGTTAACTGCTTTTCAGTTTTCGAGTCTGTCTCTCGGTTTGGTACCATGTTTCAGCTCCATAAGTGACTATCGGGATGATACATTGGTCGTATTCTCTTCTTATTAGGATTATCATTATCCTTTTTTGAAAAGTTGAGCTTGCTCTACCGAAGGTTTGCCAAACGAGAGTAATTCTTTGTTTGATTTTGTCTTGTTGGTTTCATAGATATTCGCAGTCTTAGGTAGATGCAGTTGTTTCACAAGACTTTTGTTCTACCAGAGATCATGTGTAGGCCGACTTTTTGCTTCTTTCGTTTAGTTCATGTAGCATTAGTTAGGGGGTCGTGTAAGTTTTCTACGAAAGGGACGTCTGCAAATCTAAGGTTGCTCAGATATTCACCGTCTATTTTGATTCCTCTATTCTCCCAGTCCAGGTTTCGGAAAATCATCTTGATGCAGGCTGTAAACAGTTTGGATTAGCCGTACTCATATTTTGAGTTGGAAGGGTTCAGAGTCTTTATGTCGTCTGATACGAAAGATGAAGAGTAATGAGCTGGTCATGCTGCAAGAATGACGGACAACCGATAGATATCGCGACTCACAATATGTATCACCGTAGATCACATGCAAAACCGAAGCCGACGGAATTCAAAATGTGGAGTTGAAGTAGATAAATTTCAGAAAATATTGCTCCGCAATGCCGATGGTAGAGAAAATGTGGCAAATCTTGGGGAAGGTCTATTTCCAACAACAGACGACAGAAGAGTGATGATTATGATCTCATTGATACATTCTTATGTATATAATCTGTGAGATTTCAATGAGATTGATTGTTCAGATCAAAGATTTAATTTTTAATTTAATTAAGTACCATCATTTTTTTTCAAAATGTCGCCTATTGTGTTTTGACTCCACACTTTCCATGTCAACTTTTTTTGTGTTAGAATATGTTTTTTTACCTTTCACATCTTGGCCAAGGAAGAGATTACATTGTGTATTTTTTTTTTTTTTGGTTAAAGACTAGCAATAAATCTTCTCCGTTCGTACTTGAGATATTTTTTACAACCTAAGCATGGATGATCTCTGGCGATATCAAACTTTAAGGAATCAATTGGACAAATAGGAGAGTACTCATTGATTGTCTAAGGATATACTTGGTATCAGATTGTCGGCAAAATAATTGCAGCTCTTCTTATTTCAAATTTTGATACTTATTTTAGAACCAATAGTATTCAAATGTGATTATGAATACAAATCATTTCAAAGTGTGAATTTTGTTTTATTTAGTTAGCCTGAATGTTCTTTTTTCAACATTTATCCTGATTTATATGAGGGTGTCAAATCGACGGTGGAAGGGAGCAAATTTGACACATTTGGTGCGTCGGTCAAAGATACGACGTAAATCAATGGAAATTGCTCGTGATGTCAACAAAGTATTTTTTCTGGGAAACGAACTTCTAGCTCAGCTTTAGTTTTGAAACGGGGACAGTGGAAGGACATTGTTTACACAGAATGAATCAAAAGGTTGCAGAGGATTTAACAGTGACGATTTAGCAGTTTTTCGACATTTGGACAAAATTAGAAGATAAAATAAGTTGAACTTGTTAGGAAAAAGACCTTGATGTTGCGTGGAATTGAACGAACTAGGCTGCGAAACATTTCCTTACCAAGTTTACTTATCAATCATCTCTCCAACCACATTTCTGTCCCAATCACGAAACAGAAACTCGAATCGACTTTGAAGGATTCATTGGTTCCAGAATGTTATGCTCCAGGATTGAATAAACTTATTCGTAATTGACGAAAATCTGAAGATCCTAAAAGTTCTTTTCGATTAATTGGCTTTAATCTTAGATGAAAAATAATACCGTAAAATTGATGGCGAAAAACTGTTTTTGCTAATTTGTTGCTTAGTTCGTACCAAAATTGGAGTTCAACAACAAATGTTGGGAATGCATCCAAGACTTTAGTCAACAAAGATGTAAGGTCACTACGATTTAAGCGAGGCGCATATTTGCTTTTTTGAGCGAGGAGTAAATTTTGCAGAAATGTTCTCACGATCCAATATGAATTATGCTTAATGTATTCATTGTACAATCAATTCCCATCCTACATCTATAGGTGCCTAGAAATATGATGTATTCTAATAAATAAAATCTTATCTGCAAACATAAGTTCCAAAATTTCCCTTATTTGATGGATAAATCCTTGACGTTCAGGATATATGTTTTAATCCAATAATCACACTAAATACCGGGATACAGTCATTAGGTTCACAGATTAGTTGGAGAAGTTTGAAAGAAAGTTTTTTTCTACTCGATTCTATTTTTGCTTGGAAGTTAAGGTTGGTAAAAAGCCGTTATTTTTGCTTGGAAGTGAAGGTTGGTAAAATGCCGAAAATAAGCGATAGAAACATAAATATCATAATGCTTTCTAGAGGAAAGTGATTATCAAAACCACCAAGAAACTGAAAATACTATAGAATATCAGTTATTTAGGACATAACCTATTGTGAGAAAAAACGAGACCGATAGTGTCATTATGGAATTTTGTGTGGGGCGAAAGGAAGTTCTCCAATAAATGAATAAGTTCTAACTAAAAAAGTGATCTAGTCTTCTTCAGTGATTGGTCAAGGACCAAACACTTGTGAGCCGCAATGAATTTAGTTAGAAAAATAAAGGCAACGATTTTGTCCGATTCATTAAGGAGCTGAGATCCCTTGGCTATCATCTTGAGAGTCATTAAAAAAGCACTATGGATTGGATTTGCTTTACATGTGATGAAAGTAACACCGATAACGGATTGCATTTTATTTTATATCTATTTCGTAGTTCTTTAAAAATCTTATTCGCCAAATCTATGACGTAAGAAGCAAATAAATTTAATTTCTGTTTATCATCATTTCCATTCATCTTCATTTTTTTGCCTTTTTTCCTTTTGAGAAACGATTCCATGTCATATCGTATTGTAGACAGAATCTGAATCATTTACCTGAACGAGTCGGCTTGTCATGGCAAATTTTTCAAACACTCCATTTTACATTTCATTAAAGAAAATCACGTTCAAGATGACTTAACGCTGTATGGCTTGCAATCACGTTGTATGGTTTTTCTTTCAAAATTATTTTTGTGAAGAAAACAAGACAGCAAGAAAGCAGGCATGAATGAGTCCACGTTCACTGAAGAAAGACTATATATGTATCTACGAAAAGGCAGTTTCTCACTTGTAAGTCTGTCAAAAAAATTAGTAATACTTATTGAGCCTGTCATTCAACGTAATAAGTCCTTACTTCATTTTTTTCTTTCTTATTAGACAATCATTAAAATGCATGCTCGCATGCACACATATTTCCTTGGTTTAGTTTAAACACACATATATGGTTTTCTATTTTATATTAGATATAATTTGCAAAAAAATATATAAATCATAAATAGAGAAAGAAGAGTGTACCTTGTAATGTTTGTTTTGGTTTTTTTTAACGAAAATAAGGGACTTGCTGATATATGTTCACCTAAAATCTTTAATCACAAGGACATCTTATAAACTCTTCTAAGTGAATTGAGAAAATACAAACCATATAACATATAGATTAGGAACAAAAATACGAAATACAATCTTTAATCACAATCAAACAGTAGAAATTCCTACTGTATTCAAAGATGACGGAATCAAATTTCCAAAATGTGAGTGTTAGGCTTTGCAACTATTTGATAAGAGCCTTCGAAACATATTGACAACTTAGTAATTATAAAAAACTCCAAACTAAGAAAAATCCTCACAAAAGGTCCAAATTGTTTCGAACCAAAGCTTTTAAATTATAGTAAATGTTTAAATAAGATCAAAAAAACATAACATATTTTTTATCTAATCTATGTCAAATAAATATCGAATCATAGAATTAGTGTGGGAAGATGGAGAGAAAAGTACCTGGATTTTAGATGAATGAATCAAACAGGTCGATAGATTTAAACACTCTCAAAAAACTAGTCTGGCACTAAAAAACTCTCAAATATTAGCAGATGTCTTTGAACACAAAAATGATTTTTTTATAGTTCCGATTGACAGATGGTTAATTTGTATTTACATAGACTCGAACACATTTTTGTTGTCTCTTATTAAAAGTAAAATAGAACGAAAAGACGGAGGGGAAATCGGAAAATTGTATCTTAATATAAACCCTAAGGATCTTGAATCCAAATGTGATAATCAAGGAATGCAAGGACGTTACTAAATTTGAATATTGAAATGCAGGATGGAATGTTTATCGACATATTGTTTGATAAACGAGATACTTTCCCGTTCTCCATAGTGATAATGCCTCTTAGAACAAGTAGTATGCCATATCAAATATTTTACTGAATGAAATTATCATGATATATGAGAATCGCTACGCCAACACATAGATTTATTGATTTCAAACTGAAAATTGTTCCTCTCTTTGTAAAAATGGTCAATCAAGGCGATGAAATTCGTAAAATTTCTAGACAATTTAATAAGGCCACGAGCAGAAATCCTTGGCCTTTTAAAATGAATCAGCATGACTATATTGAAGTATTGACGAAAATCAATAAAATATGTTAACTAAAGATTTAAAATAGCATAAATGATTAGTGTGTATCAAGATAAATCAATTTGTATGTTACGGGAATTACACAACCAAAAGATATGGATCTATTCAGTGTTAACGATCATCATTGAATAGAACTAGGGAAAGGGATGACATTTTCCTTTGATCCATTCGTCTGACTGAGAATAGTTGGGCTGGATGGGAGATCAAACATGGAGAGCCAATTGAGTATACTTTTACCTGATAAAAATTTTTTTGTTTTTAAATTTCCCAAATCAGTTGCATGGAAAACAACTGCTGGCATCAACATGTTGAAATCTATCCATTGCAGTATAATAACAAAGTACATATGAAACTGGGGGATATAGACCTTCCCCAAAACTCACCACATTTTTCTATCATGGGCGTCGCGGAGCAATATTTACTGAATCTGTCAAGTTCATTTCTCCAACTTGTATTTTGTTGGCCTCGGTTTCACGTGTGAACTTGGAGGATCCACGTTGTGAATCGTGATACCTATCGTTTGTCGGTCATTTTTGCAACATAGCCTGCCCATTGCCGTTTAATTCATATAATAGTTCCCATGATGTCTAGGACTCCTGTTTTCCCTGATATTCAGTGATGTCTTGTGGTATGTCCATGTGAGGTTGAGCATGATTCTCTCATGTGCTCGTTGCATGCTTCCGCATGTGGGTCAGTCTCTTGGTTAGCTTCCATATTTCATCTCCAGAAGTGACTTTCGGGAGAATGCATTGGTTGTGTGTATGTTTTTAGGATTAATTGGATCGTTTTGTTTTTGAAAGTTGAGCTTGTGCTACCGAAGACTTGCAACCCTAGAGTGATTTTTGCTTAATTTCCTCTTCTTTTGAGGATCTCATGGAGATTCTTTGTCCTAGGTAGATATTGTGGTCAACTTCATATAGTTTTGCATCTTCTATCTTGAAGGTTATATTTTTTTTAGTGTGATTGTTGCACATGATTTTCTTTTCTGAAGTTCATGTGCAAGCCAAGTTTCTGGCTTTCTCCGTTTAGTTCATCAAGCATTATTTGGAGGTTGCATCAGTTTTCTACGAAAGGGACGATGTCGTCTGCAAATCTGAGGTTGCTCAGATATTCGCCGTCTTTTTTGATTCCTCTATTCTCTCAGTCCAAGTTTTGAAAGATTATCTCAAGGCAGTCTGTGAAGTGTTTTGGTGAGTGGATCTCAGCTTGCCCCACTCAATTTTGGAGCTGGAACAGTTCAGAGTCCTTACGTGGCCTGATGAATGAGTTGTTGTGATTTTATATATGTTGCAGTACTTTGACGTATACAGGGTCCACACTTTGTAGCGTAATTGCTTTCATGACCATCGGGATCTGATGTGAAACAAAAAACTCTTTGAAAAGGCTTTTAATGTAATGTAATATAAAAGGCTTTTAATATATATATATATGAGACTCAGGATTATTAAAAGGCTTTTAATATCTATATATATATATGAGACTCAGGATTATAAATTCATGGAGATTGTATTTTTCAATTGGTCAATACATAAAATACCTTGCGTTGGCCAAGGCAAAAAGTAATCAATATTTGTAATCATATGGCAAATTTTAATAGATATCTCCACCAAGTAAGGGCTGTAACCCTTTTATGCAGGTTGAAAATTGTCTTGTTTTTAAAACTGCCTGTTGAACTGTCCTTGTGCTGGCTGTATCGCTGTACACACATGAGTTGCCACTGTCACTGTTAGCTCAGAAAATGCCAAAATTGACATCGTTAATTGGTCATAAGAGGTCAGCACCATCTATCCTAAATCTATCGTCGACCTTCGTACACAGATTTGCAGGCAGTATGCTACAGTTGTTTCCCATACATTTGAAAACGCCAAAATCGATTTGACCAACATTGACTCTTCGAGGGTCAATAGAACACATTGCCATCTATCCTATATTCATGCCAGGGTCAAGTTACCTTGGTATACAAATATGCAAACCGTACAGTGCAGCCGTCTCCGTCAGATGTGAAAATCGATCAGACCTTAAATTGAACTTTCAAAGTTGCCATAGGCCAACACTGCATATCTTTCTTTCATTTTGGGGGTTGGGTTGCCCTTGTACATCAATATTAAGCATCTGGGGTGAAGTCGTCTGAAAATTTGAAAACACCAAAATTTACATGACTCTCACCAAAATGACCCAATCACACTGATTTTTACAGGTTATCTGGGGTTGGTACCAGCTATCATATATCAATCCTGGGGTCAACTTACCCTCGTACTCAATTTTCCTACTTGTATAGTGCATCCGTCAGAGTTAAATTTGAAAATGCCCGACGTTACCTAACCCACATTGACTTTTAAGGATCGCTGAGGTCATCACAACTCATTACATGTTCTGCATAGAGTCAAGTTTCCCTTACGCTCAAATACCCAGCATTTAGGAATTGATACAAAAATAAAATCAAATATCCATTGTCTTTATATAAATATATATCACAGCTACGTATAAATAAAGTTAGAAACTTATATTCTATCCATACATAAGTCTCTTTCAATGTGAATCAAACGTATGGAAATTGACACATAATCGCATTGGCCCCTACTTATAGAGACATATGATTGGTCGATTTTACTTGAACTACTCAAAACTGAATTTTCAGAGCATCTACAATGGCCATTGAGGATACACACCATGAATTTACCAACTGATATTTGATCATATATGAGAAGAGCTCACTCTAACCCATCACCTTGATCACTACTACTGATAGCCTCGACTCCTCGTCATAAGTACCCGAATAGCTTAACATTGAACCATCATTTAGCTCCCAAATATGTATGACAACCGATTCTTAAGAATGCCTACCTCCTCTGACCAGTACAACAAATAAAATACCCATAATGGCTGCTACTACTTTCAACAAAATATCGAACCAAATCAGCACGGATCATTCACAGGTATAAAACAAACTGGACTCACTACCATGGCCTCCCAGGATTCCTCATTTTTTATTTCCTTTTTAGACTTCAAATGAAACATCAATACATATATGCTGCTGAGTATGGGAACTATCTTCGAAAGAAGAAAATGATTAATTTATGAATTAATCAATAAACAAATAAAGTCTCCATTTACTTTTGCTCATCAGTTTTTATTATACCTTATGGATCACACACACACACACACACACACACACACACACACACATATATATATATATATATATATATATATATATATATATATATATATATGTATGTATGTATGTATGTATGTATATAACTCCATCTGATGGAGTCCAAAAGCTGTATTATTATAAGTAAATTGGATAACAACGATTAAGATCCTGGAATAAATCATTTGTCATCTTAGGATGCCTATTCCTCTCGCTCCCATTTCTCACCCTCGCACTTATTCCTGAATACACTCGAGGAAGCCACACCCTCCCTCGGAGCATCTCCTTGTTCGTTCAGGCATCGAAGCTTTGTGCAATATTCGCTGTGGAGATATAAATCAAATATTATGACAGCAATATCCTTTTGCGTAGGCAACCGCGTCATCTGACACCTGCCGCATATGCGAAGTCATCTGCAGCCCACTGGGACTCTGTATCGATCGAAACGCTCGTATCGAAATTATTCGGAGGTCGTTTAGGTTCTTTTTCGTTGTGGAAAAAAATCTTTGCCGTAAGAAACGTGATCTTGGGTTACTTTTATTACAGCGTACGTTCATATCATTTCTTGCGCTATTAAACTTTAAGGAATCAATTCCGGAAATAGGAAAGCACTCACTGGTTGTTTAAGGGAAAGCATGTTAGTTGGGATAGCCAGTAATAGTGGGATAGATATCAACAACATGTGCTGGGAATAGATTGTAGAGTTTACTCGATATAAACGTAAGGGCACTATAAGATGAGAAAGGCACATACTTGATGCGTGTAAATTCTCTTGTGCAAAAGGTACATTTAAAAAACAAACCCTGTCATGTTCCGGTATAAGTTATGTTTATACGACCAATTTTTTCACGTACAGAGATTCCTAAAAGTATATTCCATACGAGTGAATAGGATCTTACATGTGAATATGCATACTTCTGTCGTGTTCAGATCATGAATAAAACTTCGGTTGTCAGAATATAAGCCTTCATTGTAATGAACACAATTATTCCCTTGGTTTAAAAACTGAGAAAAAAGTCAAAATAGAAGGAATGTACTTTTCAATGAATCAATATATACTACAAACAAAACATTGAGTACCTGAAAAATATTTGAAAATGCTTACAAAACATCTCATAATAAATGATTGCACAAGGTAATGTAGCAAATCCATATGAATAACACCGGAAAAAGGAGAGGAAACATGGAATACTCAATTGAAACCATCACATTACCAATGTGTTTCGCCAGTGTACTGCGTTGGGAACGATAAATTAAAAATTTCGGGTAAAGAGAAGATCAGTGAATATTAAATATTACTTCTCTTGGCTTTTATGTCGACATATCACTGAGAACGGCCGGGTTTTCAAATATTACGCATGAATGCTGCCGGACACAAACTAAGGAAGTGTTTTTGCATAAATTTGCGTTACTTTGCTAATCAATCCCCGGTAAGAACTTACTTTGATTGAGGAATTTAAAAAAACAAATAAAAAAAGTTCTTTTTTGACATAAAAAGTGTAGATGTTTAGATTTTCAGCCTTGTAGCCTCGTATACGCAGTTTGTGCGCGTGACAGAGAGGAAGATAGATCCATACATAACCAGCCAGTCAGACGGGGAAAAATAATGTTAACAGTCTTGAAAGAGTTTTGACTGACGCTTTGAGCAGAGAAATGCTCAGCTGAAACAACATGCCTGCCTGGGAGATTGCCCCTCAAACTGACAACCATGCAACGTGCACAGAAGAGATTCATGCCTCAAGAGATTCACTTCAGGAGATCACTGGACAACAAATTATATTGAAGAAAAAGCAAAAGTCAAATAATCCACAAGAAAAATACCCCATGGTCTTGCTATGACAGTACAGGAGAAGGATAAACTTCTCTCTCAATTGAACATGAAGATTATTAACCTCAGTCCGAATCCAAAAACCCATCGCCGTTCTGATAATCGTTCTATCACACTAAACCTGGTCTTATACTAAAAAAAATTCAATGAATGAAGATAATACGAAAGCCTTCAAACATAAAGCGTGTATTCATGAAAACACCTGGGTTTTTGCAAGCAACAACATATCAGCTAAATATATATATATATATATATATATATATATATATATATATATATATATATATATATATATATATATATACATATATATATATATATATATATATATATATATATATATATATATAAAAATCCATTTTCCACCAGATGTCTCCAAGGATCCAACCGGAAGGGTGTCTCATGATAAAACAACATATTAGTTCAATATAAAAGATACCCTAACTTATTTTTCATCAGATGGTTTCAGAAATCCATATTAATTGGTGTCTCATTATAAAACCAGATTTCTTTTGCTAACAACATATTAGTATAATATAAATGAATTAAAATAGATTTTCCACTATTTGCCTCAAAAAATCCAACATAAAGGGAGTATCATAATAAAAACAATGTTTTTTTCAAGCAGCAGCATATAAGCCTAATATAAAAAAAATTGAAATTGATTTTACAGCGTTCTCCATCATCATAAATCTAACTTGGTGAGTTTCTATTAATAAAAATAATAATTGAAATACATACCAAATAAACAAACTGTCGATTTCATTATTTATTATTACAACAGAAGTCCTTACAAAGTCTTACCCACTTTTAAACAAACATTACAATTCGTCAACATTTTATGTTCCCCCTAAAATTCCTCTATCAGTGTCATTTTGGAAAGTCAAAGAGGAAAGATTCAACTTGCTCGTTCAAAATGCTCCCAAGATTTTTAACAGGATTGATTTCAGGAGATTTTTCCGACTACCTGGCAAATCAAACACTACACATTCCTTCACCGATAAATCAGCGTTTGAACTCCCCCAAAAGTGTGTGTGTGGGGGAATTTTTATATCCTCGCATTGTTCGCTCCGTGTATCATACTTTAATTGGAAGCAGCCGAAATATCTGATGATACATCATGGTCGATTGCAAATATTTTCAGATATTATCTACACTAGTAGCAAATAGAACCTTGTGCTGGAGAAAAGCATTT